>JAVKPL010001865.1:0-176306 GCA_032173675.1 Gastrolobium villosum | reverse complement strand
CCTTCAGCCCAACCAATTGGGCTGCAACACTCCCTTGCCCATCAAATTGCACATCGCCCACGATGCTGCTTGGGCTCGTAACCGTTTGGCCCACTCCATGAACACCTGCGTCGTTCACGAAGTTGCTTGGGCTGGCTTTTCTTTGGCCCATTCCACGAACCGACGCGTCCTGAAGTGGATGAGACGTGGTCGAACAGCTGGCAGCCTGATGTGATGGTGAAGAGATAAGGACGTGCGTTGCTCTCTTCTGATTGGATGATGGCGCGACGTCATTAATGCTAGGTTGGTGGCCCGAGGCGTGAGTTAAAGCCTCTGTACCGTGTCTTTCTCCACTATCCGCTCCCTTGTGCCATTCTGTACTCTCTTCTCTGCTCCCTTCATTTCTCTGCGCGGTGTTTGTTGAAGGATGGCTGTGGAGCAAAGGAACAACCTTTGCCAAGTCACTGGCGGTCAAGAGGGACTCATCCTCCCAGGTTGACTCCTCCGGCGGTAAACCTCCCCACTGAATCAAGACCTGAGGAGTAACCTTGTTCTGTTTCCAAATCGACCGATGCGCAACAACGGTAGTTGGGACATGCACCGGAGGTGTATGCTGAAGGTCTGTTGGAAGCTGATGAACCTGATACTTCCCTGACGGTACAAAAGGACGTAAGAGAGACACATGAAAAACCGGATGTACACGCGAACCTTCCAAAAGTTTAAGGCGGTAAGCCACCTGACCAATACGCTCCAGAACCCGAAAAGGTCCATAAAAACGGAGGCTTAACTTGTGCGACGACCTGTGGTGGACGGATAGCTGCCGGTACGGTTGTAAACGAAGGAGTACCTAGTCGCCGACGGCAAAGGTAAGATCTTCTCGTCTCTTATCTGCTTGAGTTTTCATGAAAGTCTGTGCCTTTTTTAAATTTTCCTTTAACGATGCGAGGATCCTGGAGTGCTGATGGAGATCCGAATCAATTGCTTCAATGGCTGTGCTTCCCAGTGTGTATTCCAGGAGGCAAGGAGGATCTCTTCCATAAGTGGCTCGAAAGGGTGTGGTACCAGCAGATCTGTTGAAGGCTGTGTTATAGTGGAACTCTGCCCAGCTCAAAAATCGATGCCATGCCTTCAGATGCTCATGGAAAAAACAACGAAGGTATTGTTCCAAACTCCTATTCATGCGTTCAGTTTGTCCGTCCGACTGGGGATGATAGGATGAGCTAAAATGCAAGGCTGTCCCGTGGAGTCGAAATAGAGTTTTCCAAAACTCGCTTGTGAAAATGACGTCTCTATCCGAAACAATGGACTTAGGGGGTCCATGTAGTTTTCCCACCGTATCCCAAAATACCTGGGCTATTTTTGAAGCCGAATAACGTGCTGGTAAGGCTGCAAAGTGAGCGCCTTTTGTAAGCCTGTCAACCACCACCAAAATATCCGTAAATCCCCCGGAGTTGGGCAAATGAGTAATGAAATCCATGGTTAATTCCGACCAAATGGATTCGGGGATCAGTAACGGTTGTAGTAGTCCATATGGAAAATGATTCGGAGCTTTGGTTTTCTGGCATATATCGCACTGTTGAATGAACTGCTGAACATCTCTTTTTATGGTTTTCCAGGTAAATTTGGCTCCCAATCTCAAGAGTGTGCGGCGAATGCCAGCACGACCGCCTACTTTAGACGAGTGGAAATCATGAAGCAGAGATGGAATCAATGAAGAGCCCAGAGGAATGTACAAACGATTCGGTGGAACAACAGCCCTTGTTGAGTGTGCCAGTGTGGCCATTTCGAAGACCCCATTTGTAAATCACGTACTATAGCAGTAGCATAAGGATCTTTTCTGTAATTCTGACTGCATAAGAGGACTATACTGGGATGTAGGATAACTAATCACTTGAGCATCAGGGGACAAACACATAACACTCCCCTCAGGCTGGCGTGATAACGCGTCAGTCGTGGTATTGAGCTTTCCCGGTTTATATTGGATGGAATAATTAAAACCCAATAGCTTCGCAAGGAATTGCTGTTGGTCAGGGGTTTGAATTACTTGGGACATCAAGTGATGCAAACTGTTGTGGTCCGTCTTGATAATAAAGGACGTGCCCAGAAGATATTGCCGCCATTTGGCCACCGTAGAGGTGATGGCATACATTTCTCTGAAATAGGTGGATTTAGCTTGCATGGGCTTCGATAGTTTTCGACTGTAATAAGTAATGGGGTGATTCTCCTGTAGCAGAACTGCCCCAATTCCCGCTCCTGAAGCGTCCGTTTCTAATACAAATGGAAGGTTAAAATTGGGTAGAGCTAAAATAGGAGCATTAACCAATTGAGTTTTAAGGGCCGTAAAGGCCTGTGCTGCATCTGCGGTCCAGACAAAGGCATCTGTAGCTAGTAAATCAGTGAGAGGGGTTGCGACTGTAGCATACCCTTGTATGAATAGGCGATAGTAGCCGGATAATCCCAAAAAGGCACGTAGCTGTGTCACTGACTTAGGAGTAGGCCATTCCTTGACAGCTTGTATCTTGGAAGGATCAGGAGATACACCCTTAACTGAAATAATATTACCTAGGAGTTGGATTTCCTGCACAGCAAACGAGCATTTAGAAAATTTAGCAAAAAATTGATGATCCCTAAGTGTTTGCAACACTTGCACCAGATGCTCAGAATGGGCTTGGAGGGACGAACTGTAGATTAGGATATCATCAAAGAAAATGATGACAAATCGTCTGAGGAATCTATTGAACACATGGCTCATAGTTTCCTGGAAAGTGGACGGTGCATTAGACAAACCGAATGGCATCACTAGGAACTCGAAGTGTCCACTGTGAGTTCTGAATGCAGTCTTGTGAACATCAGCTGCTGCCATCTTAACCTGGTGATAGCCAGATCGTAAGTCCAGTTTTAAAAAAAACTGGGCACCGTGTAACTCATCAAGTAGTTCATCCACAGTAGGGATGAGAAATTTTTCTGGTATCGTAATCGCGTTTAAGGCATGATAGTCAATACAGAATCGCCATGTGCCATCCTTTTTGCAAACCAACAGGACTGGAGAACGAAAGGGGAGTGACTGGGTTGAATAATGCCATTAGTTAACATGTCATTGACCATCTTCTCAATTTCAGTCTTTTGAAAATGTGGGTATCGATAAGGTCGAACCTGGACAGGTTTAGATTGGGGAAGAAGGTGGATGTGATGGTTGAAATTTCTATCAGGTGGTAAGGTGGTAATGGGGTTGAATACATCATGAAACTGGGACAAAATTTGTTGGATTGGGTTAGACTGGTTGGGTTCATTTGGTGGGAGTGATAGTGTGGGTTGTTCACTGGTGAGGCATATAAAACATGAAGACACCGAATTTTGGGCTACCAGTTTGTGGAATTGGGCATTTGAAATTTGAGATGGACGAGGATCTGGATCACCGTGAAGGATTATGGTGGAAGAATTGTGGGTAAAGGACATCGTTAAGTGGGAGTAGTCTGTAACAATTGGGCCCAAAGTGGATAACCATTAAATACCCAGCACAACATCAGCCCCTTTGAGATCTAATACAAAAAGATCCACAGAAAATGTGTTGGTTTGTAGAAGCAATGGGACTCCTACACACGAAGCTGAGCATTGGAGAGAGTCCTCATTTCCCACCTGCACTTGAAAAAGGGAAATTTGTTGCATGGTTAGGTCAAGAAAAGTGGCCATACGAGCTGTAACAAAATTATGGGTACTGCCCCCATCAATTAGGATTTGTACTGATTTCCCTTTAATAGCCCCTGTTAGACGAAACGATTTGGAGTTGTGATGGCCAAATAACGCATTGAAACTGATTTCAGATGGGCTCACAAGGGAAGTAGGATCGACTGTTGCGTCAGGAGGTTCTGAATTATCTGGGCCGGGGTCATCCTCAGTGCCCTCAAAGTAAAGTAGGGCAGCACACCCTTTGCATTTATGACCAAATGAATATTTCTCATTACAGTTGTAGCATAAATTTTTCTCTCTTTTTGCTTGCATTTCTTCTGGTGATAGGCGTCGTATGGGAACAGCTGGGATGGGTGATGGTGAGGATGAGATGAGGGTTTTAGGGGATGTGGACCAAGAACGAAAGGTACGGTTCTCATTAGCCTGATCTTCATACACACGGGCTAGAGAAAACGCTTCATGGTAATCCTGGGGACGGAGAGTTAAAACTGACCTGCGGATGTGGGGCTTTAATCCTGAAATGAAAATGCTACGCAATAATGTAGCGGAGAGACCAGGGACTTTACTCACCAATTTCTCAAAGGAAGATTGGTATTCAAGGACAGATCCGGTCTGCTGAATTTTCACCAAAGAACCAGGAGGGTCATCAAATTCCGACGGTCCAAAACGGCGTTGTAAGGCCGTAGAGAACGTACGCCAGTCAACTAATAATCCATTCTGGTCAGAACCGTAAAACCAACTTGCAGCAGGTTCATCCAAATGAAAAGCAACAAGGTTTAAATGATCCGGTAGTGGGACTTGATAAAAAGCAAAGTACCTCTCCACAGCTATCAGCCATGTCGTTGGGTCACCAGATGCGAAATGAGGAAAATCAAGTTTGACTTGCCGAGATCTGGCATTGTCCTGTATGTGAGGAGGAGCCCCCAAAATGCCTCGGTTATTGGTGTTCAATTCAATCAGCCGAGTGAGATCCTGGTGAAGGCGGTTCTGGGAATCTTGTAATTGCTGTTGGGAATTGTGTAATTGGATATGAGAATCCTGAAGATTGGTGTGTTGTTGTTCACGGACCAATTCAGCAGCATGAAATTGCTGTTCCAAAGTTTCCAAGCGTTGATGTAATTCACGCATTCTGGTGTTTTCGGCCATAAGGGAGGAAGAGGGGAATGAAAGCACCAATTGTAAAGGATCAGATCTGTAACAGAATAGGAAGCAAGAGAAAGGTGTGAGAGGGTGGGAAGTTAGAGAGAGTAAGAGAGAATATTGTCCAAACTTTCTATATTTTCTGTTAGTGCCCTCAAAGGCTATATATAATCAATCAATACATTATTCTTTTTTTTTTCTATTTTTTCACTTGAATTACAATATTTGTAAACACTATGATGAGGACCACTATTGCAAATAGTCCATCAAATAGCTAGGTTCTTTCTTAATTCTAGCGGGTCGATTTTCCTTCAGCCCAACCAATTGAGCTGCAACATCCACGCACACTTCAAACGGATAAGACACATTTACACCCTAAACAACACCAATTACTTGTATATTATTCATTTCTGAACTCACATTCTTTCGTAGGAAATAAATTTTTGATACTACTGTTACATTTAGATTCAATGTATTTTATTAATGGAAGCATTACACATGAAAAGAGAGAAAAAAATTTGACATAAAAAGAGAATTTCAAGTGACATGTAATACTCTTATTATTGAGATGTACTGAATCTTTGCAACAGTAGTACCAAAGATTTATTCCTCTCACACACATAAGATTCTGGAAGATATCTTTGGTACTATCATTGAAAATTTGGTGGATCTTCCACTCACTGATATTATGACATATGTCTTAACCCTCCCTTCTAGTTTTAACATAAATTATTTATTATTAATTTGATAAAAAATAAGACAATTGTCACAGCATGAGTGGTCCGTACCAAAGAAATTTTCCAGATTCTGTATTACATGCAATCCTGGAGCGGGAATTTAGTGCTCCCGGACCATTTTTCATTGAACGGACGGAAGAGAAGAGAGAAAGAAAGAAAAAGTTGGAGAGAGAAAAAAGAAAAAAGAGAAAAATAAAATTTTAATACAAGTGTCGTAATCTGATTGGAAAAAGTACAAAGTTCCGGATCACATTAAATTTTTCGGCAATCCTCCCTCTCTTGGTCCATTATAAAACCAACGAAAAACTACGACACACAACACAGAGTCACACAATGTACGAACAAACTCTGTTCACTTTCACAATGTATGAACAAACTCTGTTCACTTTCACAATGTATGAACAAACTCTGTTCACTTTCACAATGGAGCATATCTCAGCCACAAAATACAACAACGCTTCATATCTCAGCCACCAACCAAGCCTTCCACTCTTCAAATGGAGAACCCTCCACCGGAGCCAAGTCCTTTGCGAAAGATCATGGTGGTGCCGTCCATCGCCGCCGGAGTTCAATTCGGGTGGGCTTTGTAGCTCTCCCTTCTGACCCCTTACCTTCAGCTGCTCGGTATCCCTCATCAACGGGCCGCTTTTATCTGGCTCTGCGGCCCTATTTCCGGCATGCTTGTCCAGCCAATCGTCGGCTACCATAGCGACCGTTGCAACTCCCGCTTCGGCCGCCGTCGTCCTTTTATCGCCGCCGGCTCCCTCGCCGTCGCAATTGCCGTTATCCTCATCGGCTACGCCGCTGACTTAGGTTACTTATTCGGCGACTCACTCGCCCAGAAATTCCGTCCAAGAGCCATAGGTATCTTCGTAATTGGCTTCTGGATCCTTGATGTGGCCAATAACATGCTGCAGGGGCCGTGCCGTGCTCTCCTCGCCGATCTCTCCGCCGGCGACCAGCGAAAAACGAGGTCGGCTAACGCGTTCTTCTCGTTCTTCATGGCCGTCGGTAACGTCCTCGGTTACGCCGCTGGCTCTTACAGCAGCCTCTACAAGGTGTTACCGTTCACGAAGACTAAGGCCTGTGACGTGTACTGTGCGAACCTGAACAGCTGCTTCCTCCTCTCCATTGTGTTGCTGTGTACGCTGGCAACCGCCGCTCTGATCTACGTGAAGGAGAAAGTGGTGACTTCTGCGACTCCAGCCGGCGAGGAGGAGGACGGTGGTTCGCGTGGTGGCATGCCTTGTTTTTTGGGGATATATTCGGTGCTTTCCGTGAACTGAAGAGGCCCATGTGGATCCTTCTGTTGGTGACGTGTCTCAATTGGATTGCTTGGTTCCCTTTCTTGCTCTTCGACACTGACTGGACGGGGAGAGAGATATATGGGGGAACGGCTGGGCAAGGTAAGGCTTATGCTAACGGCGTGCGCGTCGGTGCTTTGGGTCTCATGTTGAACTCGGTGGTTCTGGGTGCGACGTCGTTGGGTGTTGAGGTTTTGGCGCGTGGGGTGGGAGGCGTGAAAAGGCTGTGGGGAATAGTGAACTTCTTGCTCGCTATATGTTTGGCTATGACCGTTTTGGTTACTAAGTTGGCTGAGCATTCGCGCGTCTACCCTTCCGGTGTTGACCCCAAGTACAGTGATCCCTACCCTCCTTCCGGTAGCATCAAGGCCGGCGCGTTGGCTCTCTTTTCCATCCTCGGAATTCCACTCGCGGTAATGCTCAATTTATTTATTTATTAGTTGTTTTTTAAAAGGAATTGGAGTGCCGTGCATGAAAGAAACCATGTGAATTTTACGATCACCAAGGATCCTCCTTAGTTTTATTTGTGGGTGATATTGCAGAGAGTTGGTCCCCCACCCAATGGGCAGTGAATTTTAAACAAATTCTAGAACTTTGCTTCTCAATCCTACAGATTTTATTTGTACTCTCCTCGGAAAAAAATGAACTTGCTTGCTTGGCTGTTGCATGTCTTTGTTTGAACTGGAAAAGAAAATATATTCGATCTGTTTTTTTTAAGTTTTTTTGTTTTCTGAACGTGATTCCTTTTGATTATACATTGTCAATTTGTTTTAATTATAATTAAATAGCAATCCAATCCTGACTTCAATAGTTAATTTTGGAATAAAGTTCTACAAAGACCTGAACTTCCCAATTATCACACTGATGGGCATAGGAGGCTAGCCAATCTGCTAACATGTTCCCCTCTCTTTATGTGTGAAAGACCATAGTATTCCAGTCTTCAGTTAGAAGGTTTCCAATTCTGTTGACAATGTGAGCTAGAGGGTGGTGTTCCTGACATCCCTTTTTAAACAGGTTGACTGCCACCAAGGAGTCTCCCTCAATCCAAACATTACTGAAGCCAGCCTTCCTTGCTTGGTGAATCCCCTCAAGAAAACCATGCAGCTCAGCAGCTAAAGAATTACCATTCCCCACTCTGCCGCAGAATCCTATCAGCCACTTCCCAACTAATTCATCCCTAATAACTCCACCAAAGCTGGAACTCGATCCTCCATCGATGCTGGACCCCTCAACGTTCACTTTAATCCAACCATGCCTTGGATGTTGCCATGGTATGTCTTGGATAGTTCCTTGATGATTCTGAAGGCCACTGGAACATAAAAACTTCTGTGCAGTAATCGTATTGTATGCATAAGCGTTTATAGCCAAGGTAGTCCCCCTTTCCTGCATATTTTTTCCTTCGAAGACTAGCTCATTTCTAGCTTTACATATGTGCCAGCATGCTACCCCAAACATTAAGTGCCAGTCCTGCCCTGAGTTGGAGTTCACACGTTTAGGAAGATTATCCTTTAGCCACTCCTGTAAAGGTTGGTTGAAGAAGTTTTGCTGCAAGGTTCGATTGCCTAGGCTCTGCCAAAACTTCTTGCTCCAAAAACAATCCCTCAAAAGATGGATACAGCTTTCCACATGAGTTTGACATCTTGCACACATGGCAGAGTTTGTTAGTTTCCTCTCCACTTATTGGATATGAATTCAAATACAGAGAAATCAGTTACATTGAATTCATATCCAATACCACTCTCCTATCATTTGTTGGGAGAGTCTCGTTTTTTACTTGCCACAGAAAGAATTTTATCTGATTGGGTCCATTCCAATTCCAAACCACATCCCAGTCCTGCATTGTTTGATTGTGTGTCTCAGGGAGGATAAGATCATAAGCAGATTTCGATGTAAAGGTATGATCCTTTGAGCGATTCCAAATTACTCTATCATTCCCATCTAGAGGAGAGGGTGGTAAGACATTCGCAAGTTTTTCACAAGCTTCTCTGGAAATGCAGTTCCAATCCCAGCATCCACTGATTTTACTACTCTGCTAACCGTCTAAGTTTGCTTTTCATTGTTGATCTCCACCGAGTTGTGACTCACCAACTGATCACAGTTAGGAACCCAGTTATCATACCAGAAGCTGGTGCAGTTCCTGTTTCCTATCTTTATGCAGGAGCCCTCCTTAATAAGAGGCCAAGCTCTTAAACTACCTTTCCACAGAAATGAGGAGTTTTTTTCTCTGATGAAGCTGAGGGATCAGTTCTTCTCCCACACGGTATTTGTTCTTTAACACTCTAACCCATAAGGCATCACGTTGGGTTAGGAGGCCATGCCCCAATTTCATTGTGAAAGCCTTGTTTAACTGCTGCACATGTTTGATTCCGAGCCCTTCACTATTCTTACTTCTGCAGACCTTATCCCAAGCAGTGCCATGAATCCTTTTTTTCTCCAGGGTGGAACCCCAAATGAAGTTCCTAATTCCCCTTTCTATCTCGCCACAAGTTTTGACAAGGAGGATGCAGGTCTGCATCGTGTAGATGGTGATGCTAGCAAGCACAAATTGTGCTAAAGTCGTTCTCCCTGCCAAAGAGAGGGTTGCCTTTTTCCAGTTGCTTAATTTGTCATCAATTATCTGCAGGATATAGTTAAATTTCGTTGGTGTAACTCTATCATGAATAAGAGGTATACCCAATTACTTTTCTAAATCAGAAGTTCTGGCAAAACCCATTTAGTGATCTCCTCAGCCCTTGAATTGTGAACATTCTTTGAGAATAGGACTCTAGTTTTACTTATCCAAAGTTTGATGAGAGATTTTACATACAGTTATTGTATTTAATGCATTCTACTTTTTGCCTTGCAATCTGTAAACAGTAGCATAGCTTTTCCTTGATGCTCGAACTTTATTTAAAACACGTAGTTACTTCTTTTGTTCTCTTCATTTATCCATTTTTTTTTTTCAAAGGAAAAGCAGTTAAAAGTAACACTTTGTTGTGCTTGTGTTCAGATTACTTACAGCATACCCTTTGCTCTAGCATCTACATTCTCTAGCAGCTCCGGGGCAGGCCAAGGTTAGACAATCATAGGATTCATAACCCACTTAGTCCAACAGTTTTACTATCATAAAGGCCATCTTAAACAAAACTGTATAACCTTTTGTTTTTTGTTCTAATTTTTCAGGGTTATCTCTAGGAGTTCTCAATCTTGCAATTGTCATACCACAGGTTAAGATTAAATTTATTTGATAATTTTCTCCATTTAATTCCATCATTTCTTATGTTTAAATCTTATTTAGTCTGAACTCTTGACTAATTGTGTGTACATGTGTATATAGATGGTGGTTTCTCTACTCAGTGGACCATGGGATTCTGTGTTTAGAGGTGGTAACTTGCCAGCGTTCGTGGTGGGTGCTGTGGCAGCAGCAGCAAGTGGCATATTATCCATAATCCTGCTGCCATCTCCACCGCCAGATTTGGTCAATTTGCCCGTGGGAGGAGGCTTTCATTAATCAGTGGAACATTCTCATCTCTCGTTTTTGTCCCCGTGTTTAATATGGAAAAAAGGGGACTTTTTTTTTGGGTCTTCTAGGTCACAACAAATGCTACAATGTGACTAATAACAGTCATTTTAATTGTAAAGTTTGATGTGGCTGTGCATGACCCAGTCTGTCTTTTATTTATGTAATATTTGGTACATTTTGAGGGGTCAGGGGAATGTACTCATGAAGTTAGTGCGCATTATGGTTAATCTATTATTAATAATATATGTGGGGAGAATCTTCTTAACTAAACAAGACTACTTTCTTATTTTCCATTCTCTTTCCATTGTCGTCTTTCTAGTGATTACCAGGTTCATCTGAAATGCCTTTCTTGTTTCAGGGTAGTAGGTTTGAGAACTCAAATAGTTCAGTGATGGTTTGTTTACTTCTATATAAAATCTCAGCTTGAACGCCAATTATTAGTCTAGAATGCCTTTTTTGCTTCACTAGAAGTTACTAAAAGTTCAGTGATGGTTTGTGAGCTTATCAATACTTCTTGAATTATACTGTAATATATTTTCTTTCTTCTTCTCACATTGTGTTATGTTGGAATATATTCACTTTTGTTCATATACTCGTTACATGTTTTAACTTTGATATATCATTACAGAATTTTTTTGATGAGTTTTGTTTTTTTTACCCCATGAAGCAGAGGAATTTTTGGAAGATTTTGTAAAACAAAACCTGATTCCTTTAGCTGTGCTTGTGTCACATGACACACTTAAGTTGATGAAAGCTGATGGTAGGAAAATAGTTTTGACAATTGTTGAGGATGAAGACGAATAAAGATCACGGGAACTGATTAAGTTATTGAAAGCTGCTGCATCTGCAAATCGTGACTTAATATTTGGTTATGTTGGAGTTAAACAGCTGGAAGAATTTGCTGAAAATTTTGATGTTGGGAGTAAACAACCAAAATGGTCGTTTGGAATAAAAGTGATGATTACCTTACAGTAAGTCAATGATTTTTTTCTTGAAAAAAGTTATTTTAGTTTATCCTAATTGTAGTTCACTTATTGCTCTCTGTCTTTTTTTACATGCCTGGTTTCAGGTTTAATTTCTTTTTTTCCTTGTTCTGATACTCCTCCATTGCATGTCTTATTCTTTTCAATTTGGATCTATATGTATATACTTGTGTATTTTCGAGATGACTGTTGCAGAAGAAGAAAAATGTCATATTCTAGCGCATTCATTTCACGTGAGTAGGCATCTATGATTATATATGCATAGGGTACGCCAGCATTCTAGTGTGGAACTGAGAATTTAGATACCCTGGTATGAAATACCTGGAGTTTAAGATCTTGATGATTGGTGTGGCTATTAAACTTTGTTTATTTATATAGCTGGTATCCTGAAGAATGAGATTTTGGATTTCCAGATATCACACATTCCCATAACCCCAGGATTCCAGACATTGGTTATGGATGAGGATCTGTGAGCATACCAAATGCCTCCATAATGCTTACTACTTTTAATATGCATCTCCTTTGATCGTCATTTCGAGAATTGCTTTGACATACTTGACCTCGAATCCATGTAACTATAGGATCTTCTTTTTTGAGGTAGATGGTGTAGATGGGATTTTCCATGTTTTTGTCATTTTAAAATTTTATATATATATATATATATTTCAGGACCACCAAACTTGGGGCTTGTTCATAAGATTTCCTAGTATAGAGACATATCCAGCCGTGTGGGAAGTGCATCAATCTTTGTTATTTTCACATAATGGTCATAACCTATTTGGACAAGTGATTATTAGAAAATTTGTTCTAACAAATTGAACCTCTGCTCCTCATCTTATCTTTCTTCCTCTCAAGGCTTTTGTCCATGTCTCAAGGAAACGTATGTTGTCGATTTAATTGTCATTTGGAGCTTTTATCAAATCTCAATTACAAGTCTTCATTGTTATGTCCTTGTCACTTCCTAACAGTGATGCAGTTGTCAGAATTTTTTTCCATATTCTATGTTTTCCGTATAACCTATACACCGCGCTTATCAGTTGTATAGGATTAAAATGCATTTGTCCATGGTATATTGTCAATGTCAGTTTCATTTCGAACTTTCAGATACCTCATTTTACCCGTTAATTAATTCACTTGATTAGTTGACTTCGAAGCAGTTGATTTTGCTACCAATGCGGTGACTATCATGATAACATGGATGGTTTATATCAAGACAGATTAAACTAAATCTGCTGATTGTTGTTTTACATTTGTACTTAAATTTCCACAATGTGGTAGAGTTGATGCTTATTCAGACCTTCAGTAAAGGAGGTGATGATTACCATAGAGTACCAAATCAAGATCAAGTTGATCATGCAACCAGCTCTGTTCCGGAATTTGAAAGCAAAGAGTATAAAGCAGGAGACAAGGAAGACTGAATTAACACATGTAATGATCATCAAAATGTGAGAAAATAGCTAGCTTTAGAATTACCATACCTATTGGTATGCGTAAAGAGTAAGGTTATACTTACAATCTTTTTGTTTTATAACCTCTTACAACCATATCTTAACCCCGTTGATTTCCGTCAATCAACGATTATCATTTATTGTGAATTAATAATTAATTAATGAATTTAATTTGCGAAAATCATAACCGTTGATTGGCGGAAATCAACGGTGTTAAGATATGGTTATAAGAGATTGTAAAACAAAAAATTGTAAGTATAACCTACCTCATATGTAAATATTTAGATTTTGTGTATTTCCATAATTTTGAGTACTGTCCAAACTCTTGCCTTCTAATTGACACGTTTTCATTAGTTATTTCTTTTCATCAGACCAGTCCGGGTAGCATTGGACTGCTCATGCATTGACCTGGTCAAAATCCCGCCAAATCCGGTCAAAACCGGTGACCCGGTGACCCGGCCGAGTCATGCATTAAAAAAAAAAAAATAACCAAAATTATTTCATCTTGTCAAAAAAATGTAGAACTCATTTTAATTTTTTTTTGTAATTTTATTTGCTAATATACTTTTCTACAATGATTTCCAATTTCAGCTTCCAATATTGAACCAATTTGCGAAACAATAAATTAAGAGATTATGACATATGTCATTTTTAATGTAACTGAATTTGAAAAATATGAGTTCAATGTCATTGAGAGTTATGTTTACAGGGATTTTGAGTTGAAATAGAAATAATATATATTTTTATTTATTTATGCTTCATGTTTTTTGAGCTTATTTAATGAACCCTGTTTAATTCATTTTAAATATGGAAAATATAATTGAATTTATATGTTCATATTTAAATATATTTTTATATATCTATATATATCCGGGTCAACCGGTCCGACCAGTGACCCACCGGTCCGACCAGTGACCAAATGACCCAGTACCCCGAATTAAAAAATAAAAACGAAAACTAAAAAAAAAATGATATACATCTTAAAAAAAATTCTTTCTGGTAATTTTTAGCTTTTTTCTTTATTATAAAATTTTTTTATGATAAAAAATATTTATGAAATTTTATTGGCTAAATTTCTATTTATAATGAGAAAAGAAGGTAAAAATAAGAGTTTTCAAACGGACACTAATTTGTTTATTTTAGTTTATAGATCTTTAAAATCGAGTCTACATTTAAGTAGAATTCACTTTGAATTGATTTTTGAGAGATTAATTTTTATTTTTATTTTTAACTTTTCAGTGAGTAGAATTTTTTTAGTGCAAAATACAAAAAATAAAAATAAAAAGTTTTTTTAATTTACATAAAAAAGTTTTTTAAATTTACATAAATTAATATTTCAAACTCACTATTAAAATATCATTTGCAAAAAAAAAATTATTATTTTTTTAACACCAATTCTTTCAAAATCAATTCTATCGAATTTAAAATAAACATGGCTTTCTTATTTACTGTTATAATTTTTTTCGTAGACTACTGTTATAATTTTTAAATTATGTTTCTCAACTAGTTATTTGCTTTAGCGTTAAAAATGAGGAACAATAAAAAAAAATATATAAGTTTGCCAAAATATAGATAATGCGAAAAAATTACTGTAAAAAATTGTGATTTTGTGAAAAAAAAACATACTTATTTCTTACAATAAATTTATCAAGAGTTATTTATAATTGTTTTAAGAGATATATTACATAGGGAAGGATATTACTACCAAGTTACTACCAATCAATCTCACCGTTAGATCGATTATGATGATCCAACGGTTATATTTATTTCCATCTTTGTATGGTCATGATTCCCCATATTTAAAGTGAAAGCATTAAATATGGGAAATCATAACCATACAAAGGTGAAAATAAATATAAAATATTAAATTTGGGAAATCATTACCATACAAAGATGGAAATAAATATAATCGTTGGATCAATGTAATCGATCTAACGGTAATATTGATCGGTGTTGGTAATAACACAACTTGGTTGTCACAATATCCTTCCCCATATTATATTTACAAATTTTTTGTTTATAAACTCTTATAAATTACATTATGTATTCTTGATAATAATTCCTAATAAGTCTATTCCTAAAAATATATAATTGAGTTTGTAAGAATTTATAAATAAAAAATTATAAATATATCTTTTGTTTTAAATACAAAAACCTTGTTTGGAGCTACATTGTTTTGTTTCCATGTAGTTGTGCTTAGAGTAAGAGGAAAAATTGTTAGTATAGAAATAAATGATAGCTTAAAGGGTGGATTGGATTAGGATTTTAAAAGATTTTTGAGATAAAAAATCTTATAGATTTTAAAAGACTATTCAGATTTGGAGAGACTTTAAAGACTTTTTTTACAATCAAGATTTCATAAGATCTGATTTTAAAGGATTTTAATAGAATTTATAAGATTTGAAAGAACAATATGGATTTATAAGATATTAAACAATCATATGAGTTTTTAACAAACATTCAAAATTACAAGAGTCAATAAAAAAATAAAAAAATGCGATGATATTAATAAAAAAAGAAAACCTAATATAATATTCTCAATCAATAAAACATAATATAATTTTTAATAAACATTTAAAATTACTTAGCAACAACATTCCACATATTTAAAATTATATTGGTCCTTCATGCATTAACATTTTCTCATTCATGCTCTTGGGTTCGACTAATGAGTTAAAAATTTCTTCTTCATTTGATATCAAAACTGTGCATATATTATTACAAGACCCAATTTTTATTTATTTATTAAAATAATTCTAAATTTACATATAAAACTTAAAGTTCATGATAAAATTTCATTTGAAACTTTTTGCAATTGATCTTGTAAACCTTTAGATTTTTGTTATACGTGATGAGAGTCTTCTAACCATATATCATATGCATGTTTTCATTGAGTATTCTAAGAAAATTTCGAATCTAAATTTCTGGGTTTTATTACATGAAAGTTTAGAAAATTTCTCAAATTATTTTTAATCGATATATTAAAACGTACTGAGTATTCATTAAATTGCTTTGGGGCTTTTGAAAAATAAGTTTTTAGTTATCTATTGACAGAAAAATTGTTTGAAATCGTTTCCTATAGTGAAAGAATTTCGTTCATGAATATATTGTTACGAAATATAGGGTTTATATTATGAAAGTTTCAATCTTTCTTTAAATTGACCTTGTTTCATTGATGTAAAACAAAAATTGGTTTGAGGGTTTTATGTTATTTTTAATACAAAAATCATACCTTTTGTGCCAAGAAAAATCGTGACCCATAGCTTGAAAAATCATTTTTTAAACTTCTAAAAATTCTCAAAAATATGTTGTTTTTGAGATGAATTATATTATACTCTTGTTGGCTTTTTTTGGGTTGTTTTGTAATGAAAATCGCTAAAAAATTTGATGTTTTTGAGCTTTGACAAAGCTTCCTTGGCGGAACCTGGTTTTGAGCGGGTCAACCCATCAAAGGAAGAAGAAAACGCTACTAGAGAGAAATCCTAGGGGTTGGGTTAGGGTGAGATTGTGAGAAATGCAACCTATTTATATTTTTCACTAAAAAGTCTCACGAAATTCTCACCAATAGAAAATCCATTAAAATCGTTAGATTTTTAAATACCACAAGATTATTTTTCCTTTGTTTAAAATCATAATTGAATACTTACATATTTGGATAAACACTAAAATAATCTTTTAAAATCCTAATCGAATACCACATGACTTTTTTCAATCATTTAAAATCCTAATCGAATAGCAATGATTTTTTTTTTTTTCGCATATGCTAACGCTATCAATGGAGGCGGAATTTGTTTCTGCTCATTTCCCATTATCCCTAAACGGCTAAACCAAACCATGTGATAGAAGATTAGAAGCAATGTATAATATACATAATAATGCAATCCAACAATTTTTTTTCTTGACCATAGAATTTGATATTAGGCACTTTATGAAACGATTCATGACCCTGACCCATCCATCTCTTTGACATAAAAATGGCATCAACATCATCACTAGTTTGGACTTTCGAGAGACTTATATCTCAATGATTGTTTTAAGGGTAAAGTGTGTGTCATTTTAAAGGATGTAAAGTTATGTCATTTTAAGAGAGAGAAAGAGATAGATAAGGGAGGAGAGAGAGTTGATAAAAAAATAAAGGTGTGGATCTCACTTTTTTTGTGAGAGTAAAAGGATATAAGTTATGTCATTTTAAAGGATAAACATTTTTCCCTTGTTTTAAATAAAAAATATCTTTTGCTTAACATAGACAAGAATTTTCTTTAAAAATATATATATATTTGTGTACAAAATTAGGTGGCAAATTAAATCACTGTTATTGTATTTCTCTCATGGGAGAGTGATCATTTTGCCACGCTTCACCAAATTATTTGTCAGATTGTCACGCTAACAGTAAAAATTCCCTGAATGTCATGTGGCATAATTCACTACATTGTGCAGCGAATTATGTTTGCAAATAATTCGCTGCACAGTGTAGCGAAATATGTCATGTCAGGCTGCACAGTCAGCAAAAATGACATGTGTCAAGTTGACAGTAATTCGGTACACTATGCAGCGAATTATTTGCAAACATAATTCGCTGCACAGTGTAGCAAATTATGTCGCGTGGCATTCCGGGAATTTTTAGCGTGACAATCTGATAAATAATTTGTTGAAACGTGGCAAAATGGTCGCCCTTCCTTCCTCCCCTTCTTCCCCAGCACTCAGTCAGTCACTTCAAACATGCAGCAAATTCCAATCATGACTAATTGAAATTGCTTGCTTCATTTCAGGCTTGTCAAAAGATTCCTACTTGATTGACGCTTGATATGTGAAAGAATACTGAATCATGAAAAAGAAACAAAACTAAAGTAATTAAGAGTTGGTGTGAATTTAAACAATATTGTTGGCATAGCTTTTGGGGTGATTGGTGGTAATGGTTGCCTAGAGAATATGCATGCTTTCCCTCCCATGAACCATGATTTATCTTTAAAACATCAGCAAGAGTGATGAGGGAGTCAATTATCATGGGAAAGACCTAATAGCATGCTGCTTGTCCTTACTCAAGCATGCCACTTTGCAGCTGTTGCCATGCTGACAATATTGTCCCTAATCAGCTTCCAATATTGAAGCAATTTGAACTATGGGAGAGTCTTCCAAGGTTCATTCAAGTGAACTAATAATGTGATTAAATGCCTTCTTTTGATGGATCTATATTTTTTATTTTCATTGATAAGTAGCAGTGATTGATATGCAGACACGCAAAAATTCTTTATTTTCATTTATTTTTCATATCTCAGCCACAAAATACAACAACGCTTCATATCTCAACCACCAACCAAGCCTTCTACTCTTCATATGGAGAACCCTCCGCCGGAGCCAAGTCCTTTGCGAAAGACCATGGTGGTGGCGTCCATCGCCGCCGGAGTGCAATTCCGGTGGGCTTTACAACTATCCCTTCTGACCCCTTATGCTTGGTATCCCTCATAAATGGGCCGCTTTTATCTGGCTCTGCGGCCCAATTTCCGGCATGCTGGTCCAGCCCATCGTCGGCTACCACAGCGACCGTTGCACCTCCCGCTTCAGCCGCCGTCGTCCTTTTATCGCCGTTGGCACCCTCGCCGTCATAATTGCCGTTATCCTCATCGGCTACGCTTCTGACTTCGGTTACTTATTCGGCGACTCACGCATCCGATTGTTCTCACATCGAAGAAAGTTGAAAATAAAATGCAAGAAGAAAAGCTGATCAAGAGTGATCTATCCTCAGATACAACCCAAAAGTATAGTAAAATTAACACAATTGGTTAAGGTTTTGTGAAATTTAATTTACAATACAACCATTAAATAATTTAACATTATTGCAAAGACTGTGTATAATTTTTGTTTTGGATACAGACTATGTATATATTAAGGAGATACATAGTGCTTAGGCATGCAGAAATAAATTAATATTTTTAAAATTACTAGTGGATTTAATTAATGCTATTTATGCCTCACTAATATTGCTTAGGCATGCAGCAATAAATTAATATTTTAAAAATTACTAGTGGAATTAATGACTGCTATTTATGCCTCATTAATTTATGTATATATATTAAGGAGATATATAGTGCTTAGGTTGCATGCGTCTCTTAATTCATATCAATCACTTCTATTTATGCCTCATTAATGAATTAAATATTTTGTTTAGGTAATAATTTGTCAGAAATATTAAATATCAACTATTAGTAGTATTTAAAAACCCGGCCTGACCATCGACTCGGGGGTCACGGGTTCGACCGGATCACGGGGTTACTTCACTGACATGGTTTTATACATTAAAAAATATAAATATCTATCCTATATTAAAAATTCAAAAAAATCAAACCACCGATCATTAAAGATTCAAAATATACTTAATATAATTCAACCAATTACATCCACAAGTCAATATTCACAAGTTAATCAAAGTATCAAAGCATAAAACACATATTTTAATGGAGTTAATGAAAAGTTATATCATCAAATTAAGGTCTTTCTCATGCACCTATAACAGTATGTGAAAGAAAATTCCTTACCCAATAGAAAATAGCGGAGGAGAGGCGGCGACACAACAAATTAATCATGGGGAGAGAAGAGCCAGCACGATGGAGGAGATCAGCGGATTAGGGAGTATGAGTCTAGGATAGAAGATCAGAATATAAGAAGAAGAACGATTTAGAATTTATATCTAGTTCTAAATCTAGGCAGCATCAAGTTTTTGTTTTGTGTAAAGAACCAATTCACCCAAAAGCTTAAGCTGGTGGGTGAGGGCTTTTTAATGGTTTATACTATTACCTAACATTTTGTTTTATTTTTTTACACATCAAACGACGTCATTTCGTGTATAATTTCAATATTTTTTAAGTGCAATGACCCCTTTTACTCAGGAGTCATGAGTTCAACCAGGGGGTTAAAGGGGTCAACGTGTAAATACGGTCTAACTACTAATCTGAACCCTTAGAGAGACGGGGTCAGTAACCCGACGGGATCGATCCAAGGTAGACAGGGTTTTAAAACATTGATTATTAGAGATGATAAGTAATTTATCACTAATATTACAAAAAAAAAATATTAGTGACTAAAGATTGGTTTTGTCATTGATATTATGGTATGTTAGTGAAAATTATAAAAATCATAAAATAAATTTTCTTATTAATAACAAATTATTCATCAACTATGTAATACTTAAATGATTAAATAATAATTCTAGGTTAGAATAAAATAATCATCTATGAAATAAAAATATATAATTTAAAAAACATATTAAACATAGTTAATAACTAAGTTTGTTTTATATATCAGAAAAATATTTCTGCATTTAATGCAGATAAGTTATCTACATTTACTTTGAAATGATGTCATTTTGGGATTAAAGAATAAAAAAATTATAATTATAAATACTATAATAACCCTGAAATAAATTAAAATTACAAAAATACCATGATTTTCGCCCCAAAACGACGTCGTATTGGACTTACTGCAGATAACTTATTTGCGGTAACTGCATAAAAAGGCGAACCCTTTATATATATATATATATATAATATTAATTAACAATCATCATTACAATATTCATTACTATCAATAATTTTCTCATTTCTCTTAAATTAAAGGGTAAAGTGTGTATCATTTTAAAGGATGTAAGGTTATGTCATTTTAAGAGAGATAAAGAGATAGATAAAGAGGATAGAGAGTTGACAAAAAAAATAAAGGTGTGGGTCTCACCTCTTTGTGAGAGTGAAAGGATATAAGTTGTGTCATTTAAAATGATAAATATTTTTCTCTAAATTAAAACTCTTAAACCATTTTTTTCTTCATTGTCAACAAATTCTCTATTAGTATTACTTGACTTCCAACAACTATGGATAGGGTTAAGTCATTCCTATGCATATATATGACATGCTGGGTCTTTAGACCCAATAGTTGGTTTAAGTCAATGTATCATTTTTCTAACACAGCTAACTTGTAGCCTTTCGTGATAAATTAAAAAAAGATTTGGTGATAGACAGAAGGAATGGGAAAGTGTTTAGGAGGCGACATATTGGAGATCAAAACAGAAACACCGGAAAACATGCAGTTGATAAGATAGGATGGAGTGATTATACCTTCCCCACAAGTGATTAGGGATATTCATAGTAAACATCAACGCGCGAGCAATTTTGAGGATATGTTTATTTTTTCTCTCACCCATTCAATTTTAGTAGGGAGTGTCATGATAAGATCTTCTGTTAGAGATATATAAAATCATTAATATAGTCTCACCCAATAGCTTAAACTCTTGAGTTGAATTAATTCTTTACATTATATCATAGCCTCCATCTCACAAGTTCGATCGTTACCGCCCCATTTAATTATAATTAATTAAGTCTTGTGAAATTTCTTAGTATAGATACGTTAGGCTTGATACATCGTCATCCACCCTTCAAGCCCAATGAGCCCTCGTGTGATGGAGCATGTTCGAGATATATAAAATCATTATTATAGTTTCACTCATTGGATTAAATTGATTCTTTATAACTTTGATGAATAACGTCATGACATTTTCCGTTGGCTGACATGTTAATATAGGTCGACCTCTGATTGAAGAGCCAAATTCCTAGCTCGACGTTTGACTTCCACAAAGACTTTTTAGCCGAGTTGAGGGAACCAAATTTCCAACACATAGGCCTAGATTGTCTATGCCCGTCCTGCAACTTGAAGATTGAGTTTTGCATTCTGAAATTAATTAACCATTTGTATTTAGATAAATATTAAATGACTTGTCAATTCCCTACCCCCAAAAGCCCTGGATTCCCTTTAAGTTCATAATGCATTTCATCTTTGCAGGAGCATCGTGTTGGGAGACATAATCTTTCCGAGCACAATCCCTCACTTGATTAAGTATTTTTGCAAACTTCTTTCAATGTGGGTTTACGAAATTAGTTTATTTAACTTGCTGCTTAAACATGTTGCAACCTTGCAACCAGCTAACTCTTTGATTAGTTCATTAATTAAACAATTAAAAACTTATTATTGTTCTTTTATTAAAAAAATATTTTAACTGTTTTTAAGTTCTCTTTTTCAATAAGAAAACCATTTTTTGCCGAAATGTTCAAATTTAGTCCAAAACTTTAAATATTTTTTTAAAAAAGGAGAAAAACAAAAAACTAATTGGCAGGTTAACCCATAAATCTATGGGCTAAGTCAAATTGAGCCCATTTTGACATTTTCTGTGACGCGTTCAAGACAATAGCCAACACGGTATGAGACGTTTATTATCAAGTCGTTAAGGAAAGGACCGATGCAGATTGGGTTGGTCCGTTACTCACCTCACAGGTGTCGAATTCTTAAAAAGGAAATAAATTAGAATAATGATAAAGCCTATCTTGAGAGTTTGTTTCAATGTTATTAAACAGTTCGATCATTGACCGATCGAGGTATTGAATCATTGAGTTATTGGTTTAATTATTGGGTCATTAGTTTAATTGCATGACCTGATAATTATATGCAATTTTATAATTTATATTAAAAACTTATAATCATAGTTAAATATTTAAAAAAATGATAAAATTTTCAAATGTTTTAATATAAAAAATAATAAATCACATATTATTATCCAATAAAAAATCAAATAAAAATATAATGATTGTGATACGGGACTTTAGGTTCAGAAAATGACATCTCTACCTATAAATTAAATCAAAATTTTCTAGATAGTGCATAATTGCGATAAGTAAAAAAATATTCAAATATATCCATTATGCTTTTTTTTGAAAAAAATAAATAATTTGAACTTTTTTTGAACCGGGCTGGGTCATCGATTTTCATGAAAACCGGCCGAGTCGGACTGGGTCGCACATATTCTGATGCATAGCTGGTTCGTTGCTTCAATCGGACCGGTTATATTATCGATTTACCAATTCCCGGATCGGTCTGGTTTTAATAACACTAGTTTGTTTCTTGAAAACTACTCACCTCACATATTGGTTCGCTCTAATCTGGCTTATGCCATATAATATTTTAAATCTCATAATTATCTTAAAACTTAATCGTAAATTATAACAATTCTTAACTTAAATTAATATCTTTTCATAACATGTCTTAGTTTTAATTTCTTATTTTTAAAATTTTATAACAATTAATATTGAGTCCGTCTATTTTAGTCGCCGTCGTGACTGAATTAAATTTAGGTAAAACAATTTACCAAAAAAAAAAAAAAAATTAGGTAAAACAAATTAGCCAAATCAAAAGTGGGAGAGGTTATACTTATTATATCTTTATCTTAGTATCTTTTATTATTAAATTTTAACTATTAATTTTTTGACAATTTAACGGTTATAATTTATTAAAAATTAATAATTAATTAATAAATATGACCCAACAAATTATAACTATTAAATTAATAGAAATTAATAATTAAAATTTAATAATAAAATATAATAAAAAATAATCAGTGGTGTATTGGATTAGAAATTTAAAGGATTTTAATAGATTATATTTGGACAAAAATATCATTAGTATTCGATTTGGATTTTAAATGATCGAAAAAAAGTCACGTGTTATTCAATTAGGATTTTAAGCGATTATTTTAGAGTTTGTCCAAATTCATTGGTATTCAATCGATATTTTAAACAAAGGAAAATAATATTGTGGTATTTAAAAATATGACGATTTTAATAAATTTTCTATTACCATGAATTTCGTGAGACTTTTTAGTAAGAAATATAAATATGATGCCTCTCTCACAATCTCACCCTAACTCCCAGGATTTGTTGAGATTTCTCTATTGTAGTGTCTTCTTCTTCCTTTGGTGGTTTGACCCGCTCGAAATCAGGTTCCACCTAGGAGCTTTGTCAAAGATAAAAAATAACAAATTTTTGAGCGATTTTAATCACAAAAAAATCCAGAAACAACAAACTAACAAGATTTTATTATAATCCATCTCAAAAACCGTAGATTTTTTAGAGCTTTTGAAAGTTTAAAAAATGATTTTTCAATATATGGGTCGTGATTTATCTTGGCACAAAAAGTGTAATTTTTATATTAAAAATAACATAAAACAATGGAAAAACAACAGGGGTACTAAAACCCTCAAACCAAAATTTATTTTACATCAATTAAACAATATTAATTTAAAGAAAGATTGAAACTTTCATAATATGAATCCTATATTTCGTAACCATATATTCATGAAAGAAATTCTTTTGCTATAGAAAACGATTTTAAACAGTTTTTGTGTCAATAGATAACTAAAGACTTATTTTTCAAAAGTCACAAAGCAATTTAAGTTTTCATCGTATCGATGGAAAATAATTTGAGAAATATTCAAAACTTTCGTGTAATAAAACTCAGAAATTC
The DNA here is from genome assembly GCA_032173675.1 of Gastrolobium villosum. Lineage (NCBI taxonomy): Eukaryota > Viridiplantae > Streptophyta > Magnoliopsida > Fabales > Fabaceae > Gastrolobium > Gastrolobium villosum. The sequence continues at coordinate 152,192 of JAVKPL010001865.1, read as the reverse complement.
AGATTTAAAATTTTCTTAGAATATTCTATGAAAACATGCATACGATATATGGTTAGAAAACTTTTATCATGTAGAACAAAACCCCCAAAATTTTCAAGATCAATTGCAAAAAATTTCAAACGAAATTTTATATGAACCTTAGGTTCTATATGCAAATTTAGAATTATTTTAATAAATAAAAAATTTGGGTCTTATAATTATATGTGCATAGCTCTGATAGCAAATGAAGAAAATAATTTTCAACTCATTGGTCAAACCCAAGAGCAAGAATGATAAAATGCTAATGCGTGGAGGACTAGTATAACTTTAGATATGTGGAGTTGTTATTTAGTAATTTTGAATGTTTGTAAAAAATTATACTATATTTTACTGAGAAATTTATATTATGTTTTTCTTTTTTTTTACTAATATTATTGCTTTTCTTTGTTATTTTTGTGTTTACTTTTGTAATTTTGAATGTTTGATAAAAAATTATGGAATAGTTTATACTTACTACCTATTTTATTATTATCTCTTACTACCAAATCTTAACCGATGATTTTTGTCAATCTAACGATTATAATTTATGGGGTCATATTTATTAATGAATTATTAATTTTTAATAAATTATAATTGTTAGATTGACAGAAATTAACGGTTAAGATTTGATAGTAAGAGGTAATAAAAAAAATAGGTAGTAAGTATAACCTTTCCCAAAATTTATATGTTTTTTTAAAATCTTATAAATTCATATTGTCCTTTCAAATCTTACAAATTTTATTAAAATCCTTTAAAACCCTAATCTTATGAAATCTTAATCGTAAAAAAAGTCTTATGGAAATGTCTTTAAAATTCCTCCAATTTTAAACAGTGTTTTAAAATATATTTTTTATCTCAAAAAAAAATGTTTTAAAATCCTACCCAAAATCTTTTAAACAGTATAACACCTGATCCCTCCAAATATTGGGTGGAATTTGGACTATGTTTAATCCAATCCATGAGCAATGTAAACTTGTAAAAAAATTATTGAAAGAAGAAGAAGTAGACAGTAACAAAGGGAGGTTAACCGAGTGACGAGGTAGGAAAGTCTGAAGTATAAGCATAGAAGAAAACTTAGGATTTTAGTTCGGTGTCGGGATCCAACACAGAACAATACGATGATGAGGCTTTTGATGGTTTTTGGTGTTATGTTTTTGATCCACTTTTGTCGTGCTGAGCCGTTCTCTGTGGATGGGAAGGTGTTAGTGCTTGACGAATCCAACTTCGATTCCGCCATATCCTCCTTCGATCACATCTTGGTTGACTTTTACGCTCCATGGTGTGGCCACTGCAAGCGTCTCTCTCCCGAGGTACCTACCTTTTCTTTCTTCTCTTCTCATTCATTCCTCTCATGGATGTTTTCAAAGTTTTGATTTTTATCTGAAGCCCTCTTAGAAAAAGTAATTTTTTTTATTTGCTTTTCTTTCGTTCCAAAATGTGGGGTTCATGTATTTTTATTGGGTACACATGATTTGGTGCTGGTTGTTTCAACATCATCTTATTTATGATATACTATATTTAATGCATCTCATAAGATTGATTTATTTTATTTTTCATTTTAATTTTGTGGGGTGTTATTGATGCACTTTGGGAGTTGGATCCGTGGTTATCACTGCTTATTCCTATTAAATTTGAACTTTGTCAAGGGTTACTGAGATAGAAATAGACTTGTAAGTTGTAATTCTACATTGCTATTCATGTTTAATATTACTTGATAAGAGATTCCCGAGTAGCATTTATGTTTCATTTCGTGTCAGGATAAAAGCTGTGATTTTCTGCTTGCAGTTAGATGCAGCCGCGCCTGTACTTGCAGCCTTGAAGGAACCCATTATCATAGCAAAAGTAGATGCAGACAAGCATACCAGCCTTGCAAAAAAATATGATGTTGAGTATGTTTCTGTGTCCTGCTTGTTAAAATCATCTTTATTTCTTACTAACTTTGATGTAAGTTTTGCATTTTGGGGTTCAGAAATTAAGGATAAAAATGCTCTTATTACTGGAAATGAACTTATTCTAAACTTCTATTCTGTGGTGTAGTGCGTATCCAACGATTATGCTGTTTAATCATGGCGTCCCCTCAGAATACCGCGGACCAAGGAAAGCAGATGTACTTGTTCGTTATCTAAAGAAATTTGCTGCTTCTGATGTTACCATTCTTGATTCAGATTCTGCTGTGAATACGTTTGTTGAAGAAGCTGGCACTTTTTTTCCAATATATATAGGTTTTGGGTTGAACAATTCAGTGATAGAAGAGTTAGCCATAAAATATAAGAAAAATGCATGGTTTTCTGTGGCAAAGGATTTTTCAGAGGATCTCATGGTATTGTATGACTTTGATAAGATTCCTGCATTGGTTTCCCTCAATCCAGTATACAATGAGCGGAACACATTCTATGGCCCCTTTGAAGGTTAGTTTGTACATAGATAATTGACTACACTTAACAGCTATATATTTTACTTACCAGTTTGTCCATCTCACTTACTTGACATGCCTTTTTGTTGATTTTGACATACCCAGGAATGTGTGCTGGCATATTCTACTTTGATAGTGAAATGGTGGTTGCTTTTGTTTTGTATTTTTTTTTATTATTATAAAAGAAGAAAGTTTAGTTGATTTGCTTAGTATAGTATTTTCTTTAAGTAGGGGCTTATTAGGTTGTGCATGCTGTTTTATGAAGCTTATTCTGGCAAACATGCTTGATGGACTGAGACATATTGATATATGTCAAAGATCAACTCTCCCAAAAGCTTAAGCTATTAGGTAGAGAGCCAAGAATGATTTTTATGTATCTAACACACCCCCTCGCATAAGATTGCTGGGCTCAAAGCATAGACATTGGAAAGACTCATTTTACCTTATGCTGAAATCTGACTTCCTTATGAATAATGGGGATGACATGGATCAAACTCTTGACCCACTTAGTCAAAGAGGCAACAGTTTGTCAGAGACCAACTCTACTAATAGCTAAATCTAATAGGTAACGTCCTAAGAATGATTTTTATATCTCAAAGACTCTTAACAATATATATTGCGACTGTGTGCTGACTTCACTCTTTTATTTGTCAAACCTTATTTAGATATGGGGAAGTGTCTCTATTGAATGAAATATAAGTGTCAATCTAGTATTTATAATCATTAGTAGCCAATCTACTATGTACAATCATTTGTAACCAATCTTTAAATACTTGATTGGAATCTCATGAGTGAAAGTTTAGCCGTCAATCTCACTGGTTCTTTCTGAAAGGTAAGGTTAGGCATTTTTCTTTTAATTTTTTTTTTGTGGAATGCAGAAACTAGCAGTCATGATGTCATCTTTTATTGCATTTTAAGATAGCTTGGAAGCTTTGGAGTACTCTTTTTACTAATTTTGAGTTTGTCTGGATATTTTGGAGTACTTCCTTAGACTAGAATGGTAGTGGAATATGTTTATCTTTGCAACTTATATGGGAGGAGGTGACTTTTATGGCTTCCCTATATATTTCTACTCTTGGTTTTGTTAGGAGGTTTCTTTGGCCTAGACCCAACTATCTTATAAATCAAGCAGGGTATTGACAATATTACATATGGAACTTGACTGAAGCTGAAATTTAAGGCTAGGCTTAAGTTAACATATAATAGGTTCATCTGAAATGCCTTTCTTGTTTCAGGGTAGTAGGTTTGAGAACTCAAATAGTTCAGTGATGGTTTGTTTACTTCTAAATAAAATCTCAGCAAACAAATGGTGGTAGCTCAGTTGGCGCATGAGAGTTTAGCAGGTGGGGGTGAGAGCATGTGTTCGATCCTCCCCAGTACCACATTTGGGAGAGGTTTAAAGCTTTAATCCTGGACTCGCCCCGAATCGGACTAATCGCGAAGCGATGAACCGATGGAATATTTCAAAAAAAAAAAAATCTCAGCTTGAATGCCAATTATTAATCTAGAATGCCTTTCTTGCTTCACTAGAAGTTACTATGGTTTTGTGAGCTTATCTTCTTGAATTATACTGTAATATATTTTCTTTTTTCTTCTCACATAGTGTTATGTTGGAATATATTCACTTTTGTTCATATACTCTTTATATGTTTTAACTTTGATATATCATTACAGAAATTTTTTGATGAGTGTTTTTTTTTTTTTACCCCATGAATCAGAGGAATTTTTGGAAGATTTTGTAAAACAAAACCTGATTCCTTTAGCTGTGCCTGTATCCCATGACACACTTAAGTTGATGAAAGCTGATGGTAGGAAAATAGTTTTGACAATTGTTGAGGATGAAGACGAAGATAGATCACGGGAACTGGTTAAGTTATTGAAGGCTGCTGCATCTGCAAATCGTGACTTAATATTTGGTTATGTTGGAGTTAAACAGCTGGAAGAATTTGCTGAAAACTTTGATATTGGGACTAAACTACCAAAAATGGTCATTTGGAATAAAAGTGATGATTACCTCACAGTAAGTCAATGATTTTTTCTTTAAAAAAGTTATTTTAGTTGATCCTAATGGTAGTTCTCTTATTGCTCTCTGTCTTTTTTTCCATGCTGGGTATCGAGTTTAATTTTTTATTTTTTTTTCCTTATTCTGATACTTTTCTATGGCATGTCTTATTCTTTTCAATTTTGATCTATATGTATATGCTTGTGTATTTTCGAGATGACTGTTGCAGAAGAAGAAAAATGTCATATTATGGCATTCATTTCATGTGAGCAGGCATCTATGATTATATATACATGGGGTACACCAGCATTCTAGAATGGAAGTGAGAATTTAGATACCCTGGTATTAAATACCTGGAGTTTAAGATCTTGATGATTGGTGCGGCTATTAAACTTTGTTTATTTATATAGCTATATTGGAGATGTAAAAACAGTTTTTTTGTATTGATTCTCTAGATTTACACTAATAGGAGGTATTTATACAAGTGAAAAATGAAAAAAAACAGATAAGAATGACTCAGCAATGAGTCGTCAGTTCTATCCTATCATGACTCAGTAAATTCAAATATCCTAATTTCCTACACTCCCCCTCAAGTTGGGAGGTAAATGTTGATCATTCCCAACTTGCCAATCAAGTCTTCAAAGGCTGGCCGATGTAGGCCCTTAGTGAGGATATCTGCAAACTGCTCTTTGGTAGGAATATACATCATAAACACACTTCTATCATCTAGTTTTTCTTTGATGAAGTGGCGATCAACTTCCACATGCTTTGTTTGATCATGGTGAACTGGATTTTGAGCGATGCTGACAGCTGCCTTGTTGTCACAATATAATTTTATTGGTAGGGAATATAAGATCTTTAACTCTTTAAGAAGTCTTCTCAACCAGATTCCCTCACAAACTCTATGGGCTAAACCTCGAAATTATGCTTCAGCACTACTTCTTGCGACCACTGATGAACCTGCCCAATCTGCATCAATGTAGATTTCAATTGTCTTATTATACCCTTTCTAAAGACTACTCCTTTGCCTGGAGTGTTCTTGAGGTATCGAAGCACCCTATAAACTGCACTTAGATGTTTCTCCTTGGGCAAGTGCATGAATTGACTAATCATACTCACGGTAAAGGCAATGTCAGGTCGCGTGTGGGATAACTAAATCAGTTTGTCAACCAATCTCTTATATTGCTTTTTGTCCACCTCGTTCCCATCTTCAATACCTAACTTGGTGTTAGGTTCCACAGATGTCTTGGCAGGCTTCCATCTTAACATTCCTGTTTCTAGCAAAAGACCTAGAACATACTTCTTTTGTGTGAGAGTGATGCCCGGTTTGCTCCTAGTAACTTCCATACCAAGGAAATATTTAAGAGTTCCAAGGTCCTTTAGTTCGAATTGAGCTGCTAGATACTCCTTCAAGGAGTTCAATTCCTCATTATTGTCACCTGTAAGAACTATATCATCCACGTACACAATAAGTATAGCAATTTTACCATCCTTAGAGTGTTTGTGTTTGTGGAAGAGAGTATGATCAGTCTGTGCTTGAATAAAGCCAGACCTTTGATAGATTGTGTGAATTTGTCGAACCATTGTCTAGTAGGAGACTGTTTTAAACTATAGAGAGCCTTTTTTTAGTTTACACACTGATCCATCTCCCTTTTTAAAGCCAGGTGGAGGATCAATATAGACCTCTTCATGTAAATCACCATTTAGGAACCATTTTTCACTTCTAACTGTTGCAGAGGCCAATCTAGGTTGGCAGCAAGTAGTAAGAGAACTCAGATGGTATTAACCTTAGCAACTGAAGCAAAAGTCTCATGGTAATTTATCCCATGAGTCTGGGTGAACCCCTTCGCAACCAGTCTTTCCTTGTATCTGTTGATGCTATTATCTGCATTGAATTTTATTGTAAACACTCACTTGCATCCTGCTGCCTGTTTTTCCTTTGTAAGGGTCACCGTCTCCCAAGTTCCATTTCTTTCTAGAGCATTCATTTCTTCAAAGACAACATCCTTTCATTTTGGATAATTGAGAGCCTTATGTATATTTCTTGGTATCGTTGAACTGTCCAACATAGTATTGAAAGCACAGAACTATGGGGACAACTTTACATATGAAATATGATTAGAAATAGGATAAGTAGTACAAGATCGAGTACCTTTTTTGAGACTCAACCTTTCTTTCCCCTGACTTCTCTTCAGAGGGAGTCTTTAGGAGCAGATGAAGATCAGTCATGGGAACCTACTGATGCCACAATATTACCTCTACTATTGGAAATAAGGAGAGCTACAGAACCCTCACCATCAGAGACAGGAGGAGCCTCCTCAAAGTGGGGACAAGTTTATAGCAGGCGAAAGCCTCCTCAAAGTGTGAATAACCTAGAGCCTCTACACTGCCAGGATTCTGAATCAAGTTCTAGTTCCAGCACCCTGACAGTTGAGTGCCATGACAAAGATGATCTACACTTGCCTATTACTCTTAGAAAAGACACTCAATCTTGTACTACTCATCTTATTTCTAATCATATTTCATATGTAAAGTTGTCCCCGGGGTTCCGTGCTTTCAATCCTATGTTGGACAGTACAACAGTACCGAGAAATGTACATGAGGCTCTCAATGATCCAAAATGGAGGGATGCTGTCTTTTTTGAAGAAATAAATGCTCTAGAAAGAAATGGAACTTAGGAGACAGTGACCCCACCAAAGGAAAAACAGGCAGTAGGATGCAAATGGGCGTTTACAATAAATTCAATGCAGATAATAGCATCAACAGATACAAGGCAAGATTGGTTGCGAAGGGGTTCACCCAGGCTTATGGGATAGATTACCATGAGACTTTTGCTCCAGTTGCTAAGGTCAATACCATCCGAGAGTTCTTTTATCACTTGCTGCCAATCTAGATTGGCCTCTGCAAAAGTTAGATGTGAAAAATGCATTCCTAAATGGTGATTTACATGAAGAGGTCTATATGGATCCTCCACCTGGCTTTAAAAAGGGAGATGGATAAGTGTGTAAAATGAAAAAAATTAGATAAGAATGACTCAGCAATGAGTCGTCAGTCCTATCCTATCATGACTCAGCAAATTCAAATATCCTAATTTCCTACAAGCTGGGGATCCTGGAGAATGAGATTTTGTATTCCCAGAATATTACACATTCCCATAACCTCAGGATTCCAAACATTAGGATCCAAAATATGGGGCTTCGTACTTATTGTTATTGGTGAGGATCTGTGAGCATACCAAATGCCTCCATAATGTTTACTACTTTTAATCTGCATCTCCTTTGATCGTCAGTTCGAGGATTGCTTTGTGATACTTGACCTCGAATCCATGTAACTATATGATCTTCTTTTTTGAGGTAGATGGTGTAGATGGGATTTTCCACGTTTTTGTCATTTTAAAAATAAAAAATATTTCAAGACCACCAAACTTGGGGTTGTTAATAAGATTTCCTAGTATAGACATATCCAGCCGTGTGGGACATCAATCTTTGTTATATGCACATAATGGTCATAACCTATTTGGACAAGTGATTATTAGAAAATTTGTTCTAACAAATTGAACCTCTGCTCCTCATCTTATCTTTCTTCCTCTCAAGGCTTTTGTCTATATCTCAAGGAAACGCATGTTTTCAATTTAATTGTCATTTGGAGCTTTTATCAAATCTCAATTACAAGTCTTCATTGTTATGTCCTTGTCACTTCCTAACAGTGATGCAGTCGTGTCAGAAATCTTTCCATATTTTATGATTTCCTTATAACCTATACACACTGCTTATCAGTTGTAAAGGATTAAAATGCATTTGTCCATGGTATATTGTCAATGTCATATTTTCATTTGGAACTTTCAGATACATCATTTTACCCGTTAATTAATTCACTTGATTAGTTGACTTCCAAGCAGTTGATTTTGCTACCAATGCTGTGACTATCATGATAACATGAATGGTTTATATCAATACATATTAAATTAAATCTGCTGATTGTTGTTTTACATTTGTACTTAAATTTCCACAATGTGGGAAGCCAATACCTTTTTTTCTATATAATTTTCAGGTTGATGGTTTAGAAAGCATTGAAGGGGAGGATCAGGCAACACTAATCACTAAATTTCTGGAAGGATACAAGGAAGGAAGAACCATAAAGAAATCATTTAGTGGGCCTTCACTGATGCGATTTATCAATAGATCTTTTGACATTAGAATGGTGTACATCGGTGTTTTTGTGGTCGCAGTGTTGATGCTTATTCAGACCTTCAGTAAAGGAAGTGATGATTACCGTAGAGTACCAAATCAAGATCAAGTTGATCATGCAACCAGCTCTGTTTCGGAAGTTGAAAGCAAAGAGTATAAAGCAGGAGACAAGGAAGACTGAATTAACACATGTAATGATCATCAAAATGTGAGAAAATAGCTAGCTTTAGAATTACCATACCTATTATTGGTATGTGTAAATATTAGATTTTGTGTATTTCCATAATTTTGAGTACTGTCCAAACTCTTGCCTTCTAATTGACACGTTTTCACTAGTTATTTCTTTACATTAAAAGGCTTATTTGTTATTTCAAAGATTACAGTGATAAAATTGTTAACTTTATTATTATTTGTATACTTCCTAGATATAATTATGGATTTTATAAGAGTTATGTTGTAGGAAAAGTGATTGTGTTATGTTATAGAGATTCGTTTTGCGTGTCGGAGTTTTTTTTTTTGCTGCGGGCCCCACAGAATGTTGTGTGTGTAGGAAATTTTTTGTGGTCATGTTAAATGATAGATGATGAACCCTATAATTATTTATTTAACTTGTTGGTATGGATAGGTCATGCTCCTTGTTAGAGTTGAACAAGGCCAATATAGATAATCTCCAAATATAGAGAGTAAACCTATTTTTCATCCTTCACAAACACATCTTTTCATCCACACTTAATGTCAAGCAATTTGATGCATTCATTCATTTTACTACATCACTGTTAATAGTTTGGCTTTGCTCTTAGATTTAAAGAAAACAATGTTTATGTAAAACTTATATTACTTAGCAACATTGCCAACTTCAAAGTTGGAATTTGAATCAATCTTCAGTAGCTAAACAGTGCTGTTTCTTTATTGACATTTTGTTCTAGAAAACATTAACTTGTCAACGTAGTTCAGCTCACTTGAATGATTTGATAAGACTTTGCAATTTCCGTGTTTATTGATTTGAATCTCCGTTTACTTGAAGTTTTACTTGGTAATCATCCTTCCATAAGAAAATTCTGAAGCGTTCATGAGCTAGTTGAAGAGCTTTACTTCAACGAAAAATATTCTCCATACCATGCAACCACCTCTTACCAATAACATTGAACCAACTTCTTTTAATAATAATAATAATACCTGCAACCTAGGGTTAAACCATTATCGCCCATTGAATTTTCCAATAGATAGCGACAAAATAAAAAGACAAGGACAAGTCAAGTGGATACTTAGTCTAAAGGTGGGGTTGGTACCGATTCCAATAACTTCTAGTATTTACAAAAATAGCTTTTAAAGGAAAAATTTATAAATAGCCAATTAGATTAATTTTGTTTATGACACGATTTATTGCTTATTTGGTTAGTGACATAATTATGGTGGCGGTGAAAAAATTGGATTAGTAGACTAATTTAAGAGACTGTATGGTACAATTTTTTTAAGCTATAATTTATTTGATAATTATATGAAGTTATTTTTAAAGGAAGGAAAAACAAATTATTTGTTATTAAGGTAAATTATTAGAGTAAGTAATAAAATATATAAGTAAAATTTTAGAATAAGGGTCATTAAAAAAAATATGAAAACTTAAAAAAATGATATACAACAGGCCTACTTGCCTCTATCTTAATAAAAAAAATTAGTATAAAAAATTTAGGAAAAGGAAGTTGCTTTATTCCATGATCAAACATGTCATACGTTATGATGAAAAATACAATATTATGTTTACCCAAAAAAAGGAAAATACAATATGAGAAGGGATATTCTTACTACCAAAATTTTCTACTATCAACTCACTACCTATCTAATCATCATTGTATCAACATTTTCTCTTTTTTCAAAAACTTTTTAACATTCTCTCTCTTTGATCGAATGGTGATTAAATAGGTAGTAAGTTGGTAGTAGAAAATTTTGGTAGTAAGAATATCATCCCTCATACAATATTACAACAACTAGTATATAAATTAATGTCCACCTATAAAAATTAAATCCAATAATTTTTTTTTTCGAATGTTGGAATATTCCATTTATAACTTTACCCAACTGCGATTGATTTTATTTTATTTTTTAAGAAATAATCTTTTTTTTTTTGGTACAGAGAAATAATCTTTTAATTTCAACATGTCCTAAGACTAATCCAGACCCCCTTTTGGCGGTGAGATGTACAATCCCATATTTTTAATTAATTGACAAGATCATCATCATTGACACTTTTTTATTTGATAAGATAATAATAAGATTGAGACATATATGGTTAAATAAAATATAAACGATAATTTAATAAACAATAATTTTCTCATTTTATAATCGTTTTCGTTTTTTTCAGTCACATAATAATATTCTCTTTGATATTTACCAAATTTCACATCAATCATGCTTATCTACAAAGTTCACTTTGGAAATTTAGTAGATACACTGATTATTTTTTTGTATTACTCTGATATTTTATTTCCGTTTTGATCTGATAATATTATTTAGCGATCTATTGAAATCGAGAGCAGATAGCATCAAGGAATAATGCTACTGAATTGTTTTAGAGATGGAAGCTGATGTATCCATTCTTTTTGCCGTGTTTTCAAAACCCTAAATTGTAAAAATCCCAATTTCTCCTTCTCTCTCTCTGCTTTGGATGCTTTTCAACAATAAAAATTGTGCTTTTCGAATCTTTGCTCTGATGGGTACCTCGAATGTTCTCTTGTTTTTCTTTTCTTTTGTGGGTTTGTGTGCTATGGCCACTGCCAAAGTGGTGTTGATTGGGAGCAACATCACTCTCTCCTTCGATGATATTGAAGCTAATTTCGGTGAGTGTACTGGGTTTTCTTGCCCAAGTTTGGAGTTAGTGTACTTTTTATATAAGCTGCTTTGGGTTAGTTGGATGTGATTTTGGTTCTTGGGCTCATGAGAGTATTGAATGTTCCAACTTGGGTAGTGCTTTGGTGGAGCTGTGTCAGTGGGAAACTGATTCAGCTGAACTTTTTATCATGTTAGAAAGTAATATCCCATCTGAAGAGGAAAAAAGGAAATTGGTAGTAGATGAGAGAAGAAAAGGTTGACAAAGGTTTTAAAATGATACTAGAAGATATCTAACAGTACACTCTGATGTGTGGTATGCAAGTATGAAATATATACTCAAAAGGTGATGTATATAAATTCTAGATTTTTGTATTATTAAGTTTGTGCTTCTTTTGGGGAAAAAATAGTGAAGAAGAATGTAAATTTGATGTTCTATTGTTATTGTTTTGCATGTGGTGTTGGTGTTGGTGATGATGTTAATTTTATCTCAATCTCTTTTTGTTGACATGAAAGGCTTTTGATTTCAGCTCCGACAGTTAAAGGTTCTGGAGAATATGGGGTCTTATATTTGGCAGAGCCGCTTGATGCATGTACAGAACTGACGAATAAAACTGAACTACTCTCAAATGTGAGTTCTCCTTTTGTTTTGATGGTTAGAGGGGGATGTAGCTTTGAGGAAAAGGTCAGAAGGGCACAAAATGCTGGGTTCAAAGCTGCAATTGTCTATGACAATGAAGATGGGGGTGTCTTGGTTGCAAGTAATGACCAATTCTTACAGATAGCCATAATTTGTTGTTTATAATTTTCTTCCAACATGCTATTGCCATTGTGCTTATTTTTCAGCAATCACCAATTATAATGTGAATTGTAACGTATACCAACTGGTTTTTGCAAAATAGTTTTGTGTAGATTAGAGAATCTATCGTTTTGAAATTGTGATAGCTGTAGATTTCACAGTAATTGTAATCCACCGATGAAGCTTTGTATGTGAGACTTCAATTCTGCTGTTTTGAGATTCATATAACTGAAACATTTGTTTCCCGCAATTATATAGCAAGCTAAAAATAACCTTTAGAAGTATTTTTGAATTTAAACAGGAGAGTGGAGCTCACTGTCATCTTCTGAACCACTAAAACACGGCTGAATAGATTTTGATCATGTAACTATGTGAAGTGGTCTTTCACTGCTGCTATGCGAGTGTTTGAGATGTTTACAGCAGATGCTTTGCAGTAAGAATTTAAGAAGGGATAGGACACGAGATAAATAAGTTTCTCTCTATACAGTGTGGGTGTCCTCCAATATCAGATTGGGAGGGGAAATTTCCAATTTTTGTCAACTTTTGTATTTTTAAATTTCTATGAACCTTTTGAGACTACTGAACCAAAGAAAATCTCTTCTAATAATGATATCTAGGTTTGTTGGTTAGTATCTTATGTTAAATGGAATGTTAGAGAAAAATTATGTTCACTGTTCTCATTAGAGGTGATATTCTTTTCCTTTGTTGAAATTGGGATGTCATCAATGATTGAAAAACGGTCTGGAAAGCTTCAAATGTATTAGGGGTTTTAGGTATGGTAAGTTGATAAAGAAGTTGATGAAACATATTATCATGGTAAAGATTATGGAAAGAATGACAACCCATATACAATATATAGGTTTAAAATTAACCCTTGTCAAGCATGCAAGTTCTATAGTGAAAGAAAGGCTATTGAAAATAATTTATTGTTGGATAGATTTCTTGTTTTCTTTCAATATATCTGTATATGTATGCATGAACCTACGTCACATTGTGAGAATTTCTAATTTGCAAATATTTTGAATTTCAGTGGCAGGAAATTCTGCTGGTATAAGAATACATGCTGTATTTGTATCAAAAGCTTCAGGTGAAATACTAAAGAAATATGCTGGGTTGACTAATGTGGAAATATGGCTCATTCCAAGTTTTGAAAACTCAGCATGGTCTATCATGGCAATTTCATTTATATCCCTATTAGCTATGTCTGCAGTGCTGGCCACTTGTTTCTTCGTCCGCAGGCATCGCATAAGAAGAGAAAGACCTCGAGCTTCTCGTGTGCGCGAATTTCATGGTATGAGTAGTCACCTGGTGAAAGCAATGCCAAGTTTGATATTTACTGCTGTTTTGGAAGATAATTGTACATCAAGAACATGTGCTATATGCCTTGAAGATTATTGTGTTGGAGAGAAGCTTAGGATTCTTCCCTGCTGTCACAGTAAGTCTTCCCATATCAAACTTGAATTCTTTTTCAAATCAAGTGTATTTTTTTGTTGGTTTGATCTAGCTATGGTGAACACTGATGTACTGGGAGCATTGGTATGGTTGAATTTCTTGGCACTGGTGCCATTGATTATTGGATCTAATGTTGTTCCTGTGTTGAGACATACGTTAGCTTCACATATGGTGTAACTTGCCTCTGGTAGTATAATATCAGTTACCAATACCTGGAAAATAAGTATGTCATGATCATGAGGCAGGTTATGGCTATTTTCCCAGCCATATCTCTTAGGTTTCATTGAAGCTAAGTATACAATTAATATGTTAGTTTTAAGGTGGTAGTAGGTCATGAAAGAATTTACATTGCTTGGTGACCTCAGATGGAAATCTCTGTTTGGGGGCCCACTCACACTTCATGTTTCAGCTTCTCCCACCCTTCTGTTCCTCCACAAACTATGGTTGATGTTTTATTGTTTGAACTGCAGTGTTTGCCATACCTGTCCTTTAACAATGAGAGTTCAAATCTCAGTAGCATCACTTTTGACTATATTGTAGCAATGACGTTAACCCCCACACTTGGGGTCTGTTTGTTTATGCTTTTCAAAAAGTGATTTTATGATATAGTTTTTTTTAGAGCTTTTTTTAAGTAGCTACTAAAACAAATTTTCGTTTCTTTTTTTAAAAAAATCTGCTGATTATGTTATGGTTGGAGTTAAAAAGTGCTTTTTTCTTAAAAATAAAATAAAATGGCTATTAATCCGGCTATTAATTCTTGCTGAAATGGAATGCACAATCCCATAGTTGCTGCAGCAAATAAAGAAAATTACTTTTTTTTTTTTCTGTGGGATCTGCAGCTTCTACAGATTGTAATTATTTGAACAAAAAGAAGTATTCTAATGGGATTTTTGAAAATGGACAACTAGCAGAAGTTCTATTTTTTAGATTCTACCCACTTGCAAATTGCAATTTCTCTTGTTCTTACATGATTTTACCCTTTTCTTTACTAATCCTGATAGGAGAATTTGGACTTGGGATTCTGCTGGATTATTTTCTTGCAAACCCCTTTTCAAGTTTTTAACTAATATGCTGGTAGTTGTCGCCTTGACAAACCCATTTGGAATACAAAGTTCCCTCTAATTTGTAATTAAGTTTTAATCAAGATATTATTTTTATTTTATTTTTCCAGTTTCTGTCCTAGCTCGACTGTTAACAAAGCAGTCAAATGTAATTTATTTATTTTTTTGGGTGGTTGAGGGGGTGGGGGACTTTGGGTTTAGTGTCATTGACAAACCTGAAGGGGTGGGAGTGTACTTTAACCAAAAAATAAATAATGAAGCCTTTTATAGAATCCTATTGCTTCTTAATGATTGTTGAATTATGCTCCAACCTTGAAACACAGACACTTGCTAGTGTACCTTAAAAAGTCAGGAAATACTCATAATTAAACAAATGACTTAAATTTATAGGGAATCTTGGTCAGAGACTTACAAGCGGGATATGAAAATTGATTATTGATGGATGAATGCGTCAAATCCTCTCACACGACTTGACAGGAAAAACATTTAAAGAGCTTTCTAACTATAGACCCATATCCCGATGTCTAAAGTACCAACCCAAAGGATTGGAAGGTACAGATGATTGATCTTAGATACAAGATCTTAACATCTCTGTCGTTAAGGTTTCTGGAAAAAATGAAAATTCCAAGAGCTACTTCAACAACCTGTGTGAAAGTAGCTTATTGGGGGGGGGGGGGGGGGGGGGGCATTATGAATACTAAAGTCTAAAACTGTAAAATGAATGGTGGAATGCATAAGATAAAAGAGCTGTCTAGCTTTACTTCTATTCTTTGTATATTTTGTTTTGATAAAATGTTCATGAGTTGATTTGAGCCCCCTTCAGGATGATATGAGGCCTTTATAATTTTCTTTTTTTCCTTCGTTTTGGATGTAATATGTTTCCTGCTATTGATATGTCATTGAGTAACAAGAATAATCTCTGCAGTCTGTTCTGTATTTACTTATATATTGTGCATTATGTGCCATATCAAATTATGACTTTGTTAAGGATTTATACTAATTCTATTTTTTATGAGTTATTGGCAGAGTTTCATGCTGCCTGTGTGGATTCCTGGCTTACTTCATGGAGAACCTTTTGTCCTGTTTGCAAGCGTGACGCAAGAACCGGCTTAACTGATCCACCACCTTCAGAATCCACACCTTTGCTCTCATCGAGCCCGGCATCTTCTTCATTTTCTGTCATATCTTCTGTGAGGTCATCATTAGCTTCAACTTCAGCAATACAAATAACACGGGCAACTTCGCAGTCTCCATCTGTTTCTCGTAACCACTCTTTAGCTAGTACCCCTTATGTTCAGCCATCTCTTAGGTCCTACCGTCAATCCCCATCCCTAAGTGTCAGCCGAAGCTCGCTAGACCTTAGGAATGCATCCCAAAGATCTCTAGCTTCTCACTTGAATTCTCCACTTTCCATGGGTTACCCATCTTTGTCATCTCTTAATTCAAGGTACTTGTCTTCACACATTCCAAGTCCTAGCAATGCTTCAGTAAGTTTCATGGGTTCATCCAGTCATCAACAGCATCCGCTCCGGCATAGTGAGTCAGCTGCGAGCTTCTCTCCATTTGCGTCAGCAAACTCCCTTCCGGAATGTTAAAATTGTTTAATCTGATTTTATCATATGATTCAGATGTCTGTGCTGTTGAAACAGAAATTGCCGTGGCCATGTGATGAATGGTGGTCTAGTTCCATGCTATGCTTTGGCATTTCCTACCTCTGTGTCTCCTCTGGCAATTTGACTTTTCCCTCTTGGCGCCTGGTGTACATTGTAGAATCTTTGTGATGTTAGTTTTGTATTTACATGTGCTGGTTGAGGTTCTTGCATTTTCAGGTTGGTGAGTTTGTGTTTGAATGTTGATGTTTTCAAAGTATAGTTAACTGCTAACAAGAGAAATGTTGGGATGTTTGGACAGATTGAAATTAGAAGAGTTATTTATGTTCTGTCTAATGGCCAACTGAATGATGATATATTTCGTAATGCTCTAGAGTTACTGTACTTGAGCATCTAATTGCAACAGTGAGAAGCATTCGTCAATAATACATGTAAAATTTTCAGTGGATGAGCTTTGTTGTTGATTGGGAATAGATATTCTCAAATGATGTCAGTTTTAGACCATGGGGCAGCGTGTGCGACCCGTGGGATACTTCCATGATGATAACCAAGACTTTTTCTTTTGGCACCAATTAATGGAAACAGTGAAACACTCTACTCTTGTTATTTAGACATGAAGTGTTATGGCTAATTTTTTTACTTGATCCAAGGAAAATTCATTAGCAAGACAAGTTAAATACCTTTTGGGACCTATAGAAAATTGAAATCTCTAGTTTTTACTTTATTTTTTAGAGAGAGAATGCACAAAATTATTTCCTGAAATTCCAAAAATGATTTGTTTTCTTTGTGGATAAAGTATAAAAAATCACGTCATTCAATATATTTGAATTTCGCGAAGCGATTTTTGTATAAAATTATTAAGAGTTTTTAAACGGTGGTTTTAGGGCATATTTAGTGCATAATATAAGATAAGGTCTGATAGTATAAGACCTGATTAAATTTTAATATTATCTAGCGTTTGGTATAATATTGTATAAGATAATATTTTTCAATATTTTAAAAATTAATATATTAAAAAAAATTATTTTAATATATTAATATTGAAATGATATATTGATTCTTGAGAATTGTACTTCTAAGCAATATTAATACATCAATCTTTTATCAGGCTTAATCCCATCCCTTTTGACCTGATTAAGTTATACATCTTTTTGATATATTAAGGAATTCTGATGTATAAACTTATATTATACGATGGTCACACCAAACAACTGAAAATGTCATAATGTATAATATAGTATAAGCTTATACTATCAAGTCTTATACATCATACCAAATATGCCCTTAATTGGTTATATACTTATATATGTTCGTGTACTAACTAGTAAGATTACATAAACACTTTCAGCAATTTAAGTACTGATTAGCATAGGAAATAAAAATATTATATAAACATTGGATTATACAAAAAAAAGGGGATATTATTTCACACAATTTTTTTAAAAAAGATCATTTATATTTGTCGGTGTTAACTGTTACGAATAAGACCAACAGCTGAAGAGCTGGGACAAAAAGATTATTTATACTCTTGAAATTTAAGTCGTCGTACCCTTTAAATGATTTAGTGAGTCGGTGTTAACTTTAAAGATTTGAGGCATGACTCGCTAATCTTTTGTCGTAGTTGCATCATATTAACATCGTATCCAAGTTTTAAAAAACTTTAATTAGTGTTAATTGAGGTACAAATAATTGCTAATAGGATCGTTTTTGTTGCCGCATGCTCTGATGGTTGTCCTGCACATTACAAGGTAATTGGCCAAAGTCATTCGTATTCTGTAGATAAATCCACCCAACGCCAATTCATACGAGACACACTTATATATATATATATATATGGGAAAAATTATGTGTTATTTTAAAGAATATAAAATTGTGTCATTTTAAGTGAGAGAAAGAGATAAACTATGGGAAGAGAGAGTGGACAAAAAAAATAAAGGTGTAGGTCCTACTTCTCTGTGAAAGTGAAATGACACAAGTTGTATCACTTAAAAGGACATAAATTTTCCATATATATATATATATATATATATATATATATATATATATATATGGGGGCAGAATATTCTTACACAGGTGTAAGAGTTAGAAGTCTTACATTCAATCTTGACCATTGATTCACTTGTATCCAATGACTAACATTACTAAAAAATTAGAGCCCTTAGATATAAGTGTGATTAACGGACAAGATTGAGAGTGTAACTTACACCGGTGTAAGATGATCCTGACCCATATACATGTATATGTATATATATAGGGTTTAGCGGATGTAAAGTGACTGCACCTAAGGATTGGTGCAGTCATATAAAACTACGTCATTTTATAATGTAAAAACATTAAATATGGGGAATAATCTATGTAGCACCGATACCGACACGGGACACGTGACACGATACGACACGACACTCCGACACGTTAATTCTAAAAAATATTAGATTTCGACACGTTAGGACACGTTTTGATATTAAATAATATTTTAATTTATGTAGTATATATTATATTTAATATTCAATAATTTAACAAAAAAATGAATCTAAACCTATAATATTCATAAACTTTTGCAAAGAAACATAACATATCCCAAATATTTATATTAAACTCAATAAAATGATAATCGTAATCTAACGAATCTAATAATTGGAACTAAAAACTCAACACAAATCAACATTGGAACCTTTTTTTTGAATTTCTATAATGCGTGTTGGAGTGTCGGGGAGTGTCGGAGTGTCCGAGAGTGTCGGGAAGTGTCAGACACGACACGTAAGGGTTTTTGAAGTGTCGGTGCTTCATAGGGAATAATAACCATACAAAGGTGGAAATAAATGTAAAACATTAAATATGAGAAATCATAACCATACAAAGTTGGAAATAAATATAATATTTTTGTTTTCTACAATTAATTTTAAATGCGAACTTCCTTTATCCCACCCAAAACGACGTAGTTTTTAGGTGACTGCACCAACGCTTATATACAGTCACATTACAAATCATTTTCTCATATAATATATATATATATATATATATATATATATATATATATATATATATATATATATACACGTATATATATTTATATATGCAAAAGTATTTCTACAGCTACTTTAGATAAGCTTATCTACAGCTGTCATTTTTAACTATGTTCTCCCGGGAGAATATAGTTATAACGTTAAAATTGCTCTTTTATCTCTCTCCACGTTAGCAAAAAAGTTATGAAAAGTAATTGAGGATAGAGAAAAAAAGAGCAACTTTAACGTTATAACTATGTTCTAACGGGAGAACATGGTTAAAAATAACAGCTGTAGATGAACTTATCTAAAGTTGCTGTAGAAATGTTTACCCCATATATATATATATATATGGTTTACCGTTTCTTAAGTCACTTGAGATAACTTTCAATGGTGATAAAGGAAGAGAGAAAAAAAAAAGAATCATAATCATTCAAAGGTGAATCGGTTAATATAAGAAAATAAAGAGGAAAGTAATTCTCCTGTTGTAGGAAAATTAATGCTCTCCCGCCGGTGAGAGATCGATTTGCGTGCCAACATTTCGTTTCATTTTATCATAGGGTCCCATTTAATTGTATCAGCTGGAAAATGTTCTCTTCTCCTGTTGCATAAGAAAATGCAACCCCGAAAATAAATAAATAAATCAACATAATTTTGAGGTGACCAGAAATAAATATATCTCAAGTGACTTAAGAAAGAAGTATTTTTCTCATATATATATATATATATATATATATATATATATATTATTAGTGTTTCTCATGTAGGAAAAGAATTTTATTTCCTAGACATACATAAAAGTGGGTGGAGTTCATTTTTTTATTCTTCTCTTCACATGACCCCAAACACTTTTATGTATGTATAAGAGATAATTTTATCTCCTATAACATAATAAACATTAATATATATATATATATATATATATATGAGATTTGATTTTCTCATGTTGTTATGACTCAACTAATGGTGAGTCTCATATTTATTAAAAAAAGAAAAAGAAAAGATATTGCACGCAAATCGAAGGGTCACCAACATGTGAGTTGAATTCTCATGCAACATGAGAAAATGTTTTCCCTATATATATATATATGAAAATATTGTTTCTCATGTTGTATGAGACAACTTGTGTCATGCAACAAAAAAAATGGATAAAACCCATATATCTTTTTTCTCACTCTTCTTCTTAGTGGTACTATCTAACTAATTAGTGTAATTTCCAATAAATAATAACCTTTGATTGGTGAAAATCAACGGTTTGGATTTGGTGTCAAATTTCAAAGTTTGACACCGGTGCCAAAGGTATATATATATATATATATATATATATATATATATATATATATATATATATATATATATGAGTATATCAGATTTTTGCACTCGAAAAGCCTCTTAAAAGGAAAGAAAGAAAATAGGGTTGAATTCAGAAATATTCATTGATAAGAAAGCTTGTGCGAGAAGATAGGATTTGTGCACAGTACACGCTTAATGTCGTAAGACGCAAGACGATGTCCCTTCGTGGCCTTTACAGCTGAAGGAGACAACGAAATCCCAGTAAATGTTATTAATTCTGCCATTGAATTACCTATCTTTAGTATTTAATAATTTCGCAAGAGTCAATTTTCTTTAATAAATTGAGACAGCTTGGGATTGAAGGGAAAACTTCCACAACTAGTGCGTGAGACTTTCCTAATTAATTATCATTAAAATCGTGATGGTAATATGACTGTTTCACAATTGCATAATATTTTTTTTCCGTTGAAACCAGCTACATCAAATTTATTATTATAGCTGCCTTTCCTTCGTACTTTAATAATATAATGTACGATTCCCTCGTAAGTGATTGTTGTTAGATAGAGCAATCCTATACTGTACAGAAACAACCGATGCATGTTAGTACTTACATGCTCTATCAGCGAGTTTAAAATAAAGTTGTTCCACAAGTTCTCTAAGCTTTCAGGGAGAGAGGGATACATTCTCAACTCATCCCCCTTAGACTTAAAACGTAACTTAGCTAAGGATACAATTCACTTTTTTACTAAGTGATTTTTTTGCTATTTGCATTATAATAAATCCGTATATACGGGTTGGGAGTCTCAATTATCCTGACAAAAGATTCAAAATTTCAATATGTCAAAATCCAACCCAAAATTAAATGTTGATTTCACACACTACTAAATATCGAAAATAACAGTTCGCCATGGTAATTAAGACAAACGTATGAATCAGGATTCCCTATCATATTTTTTTTTTTTAAGTACACAAGTCCCTATCATTTTGAAAGAACTGCGAAATGCACAATCTTGTGAGAGACAGGAACAATAAATCAAATAGTGTACTTTTTAAAAAAATATATTATTGCCTCTTTTATTTTTGTTTCTTTCTTTATTTAACAGTATTTTTATTTTAAAATTGCACCGCTTGCAGGAGATCGATTTTCTAAATGATTTTTTTTCTTTTTATTAAAAAAAAAGTGTCGTTAGAAACTTAGAATATTAAATTGAAACATTTGTATTTCTTAAACTGAAAAAAAAAATTAAAAAAATAGTCTAGTCTTCACTCAATAAAGAAGAAAACCACAAGAAGCTTCCAATAACTATTAATAAACAACGTTTTGAGAATATTGCACTTGTGTCTCGTAATCTCATAATCAATATTGGTTGCGAACGTGGGAAAGAAAGAAAGACAGAATATCCCAAACTTATTCTATAAAATCAACAGTTCCTCCCTTTTCTTTTCCTAGTCTATTTTATTGAATAAATAATAGTAGGAAACCATCACATATTCACACGGTTTCATGATAATGTTTTTTTTCCTCCCCAATAACACCGTTCATCTCCACTACTCCATAATTGTTCCAAAGTTCCAACTATTGCACATTTTGATTATTCTTCAGAACAAGATGGGCCACACAGATCATTAAGCTACCCCAGTTCGTGTGCCTTAGAGGATTCCCTATAAATGCACAAAAGAGGGTTGCAACTTGCAACATAATAATTAATGTGAAAGGTTTTACATTTTAATTTGGAAGAAGATATAATGTGGTATACCAATAAGAGCTACATGATGATTTATTTACATCATCACAATATGTAGAAAAGTTGCAAAAATAGCTTCCCACGCCGACAGATTTGTTAGAAATAAATATTAGCCATATAGGCCTAATTTTGCTTAGTATTAAAGACTCCTTAGGAATTGGGTCCTTATTTTTTCACCCTTTCTAAGAGAGTACCCTAAAATGTGGATCTAATGCAAGCATGCGTGTCTGAGAGGAAGAGCTAAGAATAGCAGTATGCTAAATTAAATCCAAGCATAATGTACAGAAAACTTATACTTGATTATAATTTCTATCTTGAAAATTTTTGTACATGTATTATTTATAGATTTCTTAAAAGGTAATGTCAGTTAGATAATTAAATCTTTTGCGGCACTCTTTACAACCGTCTCTACAAATCACAAGATTACAATTAAATTATACTCAAGTTTTTTTTTTACGGCTCAAGCTGGTGAAAAAATGGCAACTAATTTGATTCCTGTTTTTTAAAAATAGTTTTCTAGTTTTTTTTTTTATAACAGTTTTCAGAACAAAAAAACTCGTTTGGTAAACTTGTTTTGTAAAAAAAAGTTTTAAAAATTGTAACTGTTCTTTTGTTTTTAGAATCAAATTTAGAGAACATGTCTGAGTTGGTTTTGTTTTCTGCTTTGGTTTTTAACTTTCAAAACAAAAAAAAACACAGAAAACAACTGTTTACATAATTATTCTACAAAACAGTTTTAAGAACAAAAAAACCAAAACACAATCGAACAGACATTAATTTCCTATTATTTGATAGTTGTATATATACATTTTTTTTTGTAATAAAAAAGTTTAGAATAGGAGAGGCACACCGTATAAGGTTACTTACTAAAGACTTAAAAGACTAAAGTGAAATTATATATCATTCACTAGAAGAAAAGTTGATAATCAAATCCAAACTACGACTTAATTGTATTGTATATATTTGATTATGAGCTTGTATCCACCATGGAAAATTGTGGATATGGACATTATAAGTTACATAAAGATCAGAAAGCTGATTCAATAATCAATACAAAGTTTCAAACCACTTGAAGCTCTAACAGAAGAAAAAGATATATAGTGGGTTACGTTTACTTTTTGCTATCCCAGGTGGTCCTCCGGCTTTCTTCCACTAACAATGATACTTCAACATCCAATTCTGACCCATCGCTAATCTTTTAACGTTTGTGAGTAAGGCATGACTCGCAAGAAAATGAAATAAGTTCCTACCAATAGAAAAAAGCTAAGGCAAAATTTGTCAAATGCAAGTCACTTAGAAACTCAAATATAAACAGATTTTATATTATTCCATAGAAACAAAGATACGTAAAAAAAGTCATCAGAGACTCAAAATATACCCATTTCAATAAATATTGCACTTTTGTGTTTTGATATTAATTTATATTTAATTTGAGTTGTTAGGATGAGTATTATTTAAGGTTAGTATATCTGCTTTCCCCTTTTATTAAGAAATTAATATATGTTATACTTAATATATATATATATATATAACATAATTATTTTACATTAATATAAGTTACATTCTCAATTTAAATGGTTGATCATATTTATATCTAGATACTCTAATACATTAGATTTGTGAATGGTTAAATACAAACAACTTATAAGGCCAAAAAATAAAATAAAAATTACATTCATTTTAAGTGGATCATGCTCTTTATGTGAAATGGTTAGGCCCTCCAAAAAAAAAAAAGTGAATTGTATAGCTTAATTGACAATATACACTGAGTAGGTAGAGAGAGAATCTAGATTCGATTGATTAAGTTCTTATCCGGAATTAGTTTTATAGTCGACTTAAAGAGTTGAAATTTTTAGGAATAATGAGAGTTGACTCATCTTAAAAAACTAATTAAAGTGAGTATATCAAAAGTTAAAAAAAAAAAACTTTTATGTTTATTCTGAAGAAAATTAATTCACATTATATATATATATATATATAAGGATTAGTTTTGGAAATAATTTTATCTCATACACACATAAAAATATGTGATGTTCATATTTTTTTCTCTCTTTTCTCTTCACATGGCTCCATATAAGTCCATACACTTTTATGTGTATATAAAAAATATTTTTTATAATATAACAAACATAAATCTCATATATATTACACGTTTCTCTTATACATGAGAGATTAGAGGATGTAATAATTAGATACTTTTTCACTTCTTGCAAAAGGGATTAATTGTCTATTTGGGAATTTTTTTAATTTCTGTTATGAATTTTTTACAAGTAGAAGTTAGGTTAAATAAATTTTTATTGAAAGCTTTTATAATAAAAAAAAGCTAAAATCTAAAATCTAAAAACTCTTAGGAAGAGTTTTTTTTTATGTTTTATTAACTTATTTTGAAATAAATAGTTTTTAAATTAAAGAATTTATATAATTATCAAACAGTTTATAATATATATATATTTCTAAAAAAATTAACTTTAACTAAACGTGATTTTAGCCTAAAAAAGTTGTCAAACAGCTCTAAGTATTACACCTTGCCCGAATTAACTCTCCATATAACTTGGTACCCGAAGGTAAAGCGAAAAGAGTAATCTATCTGTCTATTCTATTAGCTGACCCACCCACACGTCAATAGGCAATGATTAGATGGGCATTAATGCAAAATAATTGTAATAGAAAATCTCTATTATAGCAATCATGAGGAGGAAAAACATGTTACACAAAGTACCTATCTCCCCCACAGTATAATGAATACGGAGATAACGTTACGTCGCTGTTAAAACTATATTCTCATTTTGCTTGATACTTTACTTTGACTTGAATATTTGTGCAAAATAACCCTCTATCATGCACAATGTAAATTGAAAAACTAAATTTCTTTAGTCACCTAAAGCAGCATTCGTTTAGTCACATTTTGTCCCCAAAATTGTTCCAATTGTCCAAGTAGGTGTGTATTTGATTATGAAGTAGAATTATTATTTTCTTTTAAAGAAGTGCATTAGTGTCAATATAGCTTACCTCACTTTTGAATAGAAAAAATCAACCTACCAGTTTAGTGTCTCATTGACTTGAAGTTGGTCTTTCTATACCACTAAATAGAAGAAGGGAAAAATTACTCTTATGTTACATGTGATAAATTTATCACCTACACATCCTTCGATAATTGTGTCATCTTTTTTCTTTCTTTTCTTTTTGTTTTTCAGGTGGTGGAGCCCACAAGTTTATCTTTATGACATGAGATAACTTATCTCCTTTAACATCAGATTAATAAAACCCATAGAAGAATGCTAAATCACAAAGCAGCTGGGCCTCTTGCTCATTATATGGTCTATACTTTGAGCAAATCCACTACCATAAAATATGACAGAAAGGTGTATGCTCACATAGCTTTCATCATATGCAGCACAGTCAAAGTGAACAAAGATAAAGGGCTATTTATTTGCCTTTGACTTTTACACGAACATAGAGACTTCAAACATTAACATTATAACCTTTTTTTACTTTCAATGTCCATGGATTTAATAGTAGCTAGTAGATCTACCATAAGAAATGCATTCAATGTACTAAAACCATGTGGGGGGAAAACAAGATGGACCCATTTACATAACTTGAGTTCTAAGATTGTCTAAATTATGATGATAGTTGGGTCCTTCCTCACTTGTCTTTTATGGTATATTTTTTTATACAGTTTTTCTTTTTCTTTTTTCTCCAGCTTAAGGGAAGGGAAGTAGTAATGCATCAGATGAATTTGCTTCTACCTATAATTGAACTCCAATTAATGAATAATAATGGCTCACTTAAGTTGGTGTAAGATGGGTTAATAGCAAAAGAAATACATTCTACTCCAGAGAGATACATGTAGGTCACCCCCATGTGTAATTTTAGGCTTTAAATGTACAATACAAGTACCATGATAATAATCCAAATAGAAAAACGAATTTCCACTTTTGGTTGTTTAGCAAGTACACGGAAATGTCACTAAATGGAAAACCAAACGGAGAAGAGCATGTGAATCTTAAACAAATTTGTAAAGTAAATCCTTTGTTTCTATTTCAGCAGAATAGTGGTAAAAAGCTCGTAGTTGAGCATCCATATCTTAAAATTCTAAGTCAAATCTTCTTTAAAGGTTATGCCAACTTTTAAGGACCTGAATTCAGATCTCACCTCATTAGAAAACGGATAATTTTAAGGAAGAAGAAAGTTAACTCCTGTTTATAGCCTATACTGTGGGGGTCCCCCCAAAAAAAAGGATACACTCAGTTTGTTAAGTTTCATTCAAGATATCCAAAAAATTTATATATAAAAGAGGGAGATATTATGTAAGGGTCATGATTTGGTTCACCACTAACCTTCAAAAAAGATGTGAAAAGGTCTACTAAATTTACTGTCTCTCCACAAGTTGATTTAGCTACAGGGTAACCTAAGCTTTATGTTTTTGTTTTGGGTATGCTAATTTTTTAAGGGGAAAAATCCATTAACAATTTTTTTTTTACAAATTACATTAAGTATGACCGGTCATACATTCTTGATTGAAGTATGACCGGTCATACTTAGTGTAATTTATAAGAGTTTGTAAACAAAAAATTTATAAATATAACGTTCGCCATTTTCTAATCAGTATAGTGTTTATGTAGTTGTGTTGTCTGGGAGCGAGTTTGAGAGACAGAGGAGGAGGTAGCTCAACAACTTGTTAGTTCTTATCAACATCAAGACAAAGCCATCACTGAAAATCTTAGGGAATCACATTCACTTGCAAATAAAAATGTACATAGAAAATAGAAAAGTCAAATCAATAATTTGGCAGTCTCTTCCCACCGTGGTCCTGTGTATTGTATTGTTCCAACGTGGGATCACGTAAATTTCACTCATAATGTGATATTATCACATGAAAAACAGCAAAGAGCTTATATTGTATTTAGAGATTTAGGTGCTTAATGCCAAAAAAACCAATAAACAAAATGATAAAAAATTAGAAACAGTAACAGTTATCGGTGTTCTCTGAACAAAAGGAGACAAGCACTGTTTCCTATACTTAGTATTAACATATTACAATAACAAGGTTTCCAAAGACATATTTGTCTTCACATACCATATTTTAGAAACTATGAAACAAAGATGAAGGTTTAAAAAGTTAAAAAAATAAAATACCTCTTTTTTGGTTTTTCCATCTTTTTTATAAAGCATAGATATTCTTTACGGGAAGTAATTCTGTTCGAGCCGAGAACATCGGTATCATGATGGGATTAGCTCTCTTTATAACAACATGAACACAATTAGATTGACAGATAGGCATCACTGAGTACAGAAAGCTCATAGGGACCTGCGACTTACATGATCATAGTTGCTTCTTCTTGAGCTTGGAAGGTAAACTATAGATTCAGAAACAGCACAAGTTCTCTTGCAAGCAGCAGAAAGGCTAAAAAACCCAAAACGATCACTAATACTCCTTGTAACCTTAGCTCCATTAAAGAAACTACTACTACTTGTTTCTTCTTCATGATCATCCTTTGAGCATTCAACAAGTGCAGCAAAGAAAGGATCCCTTTGAAAACTAGTTTGCATTGAATTCTTCTTCCGAATCCTGGTTTCTTCATGACTGAGCTTTTTAGAAGAGTGTGAGGTAGTAGGAGGGGGTAATGGAAGTAGTTTCATGGATGATTCCTGCTTCTTCTTGGAATTCTGCTTCTTGGGAATTCCAGGTAAACGTTCCCAAGAAAATGGAACTCCTAAGAATCTAAGAGGGGAAGCAGGACTAAGCAAAGGATCATCATGAAAATAGAATGATTCAATGGAGGAAGAAGAGGGTGAAAGTGATGAACAAGATGATGAAAATGAAGGAGTACGGAGAGAAGACAAGTACTTTCTGGCAGGGAAGGTGTCACATTGTTTTGGGACATCCATGGCATGCTGACTAAGAGTTGCTGCTGAAGTATCCATTGTTGTTAGTGCTATGAAAAAAAAGAGAGAGAGAAGTGTTTATATTTATTTTTTTGTGTGGTTGTTCACTTTAGTTTTGTCCTCTAGGACTCTGCACATTTTATTATATAGGCATATAAAGAAAGACAAGAGTTCAAGTCCTATTCTATATTTTATGAGTTGATGTTTATTTATTTTAATATGGGGAGATAAGAAGGTAAACGAAAACAATATATATATATATATATTATGGGTTTTATAATTCTTATTTAACATGAGAATTTGAATTTTCCTACACATCTTTCGATTTTCGTGCCAACATGGGTCTTACACATAATTTTTTCTAACATACGGGTCTCACATACTTTTTGTCTCCACAACATGAGAACTCAATTCTCATGTTGAATGAGAAATATAAAAAAAAAAAAAAGTACCCCATATATTATTATTGAGTAACAAAAAGGACCCCATAGCATTCATGAGGGGGACAAAATGGGAAAATCAATAATGATGGAGGTGATAAAGCTATGTTTTAATTAGAGGGGCTACCATAGGGAGTGGTTAAGAAGCAATCCTAGGACAGGTGGCAGGCCAAACATGGAGAATTACAGCTGCTAAAGACGCAGGTACAGGTTTTAATCAAATCAGTTTTTGGTCATAAAAGCTGTCTCTATGTGCATTTGGAAGTATAAGCAATTAATTTCATCAAAAAATACACATCAAACCATAAATGATGCATATGTTTAAAGATGTCAAGGGTCAAGTTTATTTACCTTTGTGAAATTTCAGCTTGTCCCCTAGGTAGTGTCAAAAGTTTGGGACTTAATTAAGTATAGAAACATTCCTTTGAAATGAGTAGTTTATTTTGTATAGGCTTTTGATCGCTTACTCTAAACAAGATAGTATTAGTAGATACCTTCCCAACCTAAGTTTTTGTTGCATAAAAATTAGAGTTACAGTTTTGGAATGTGAAGTGAAAGATGAACAAAATTTTGCTTTGATAGAATAAATCTTTGCTTTGAAGTGAAAGATAGCAAGTTTAAGCACTGTTTTCACTCTTTGAGAAGGGAAGCAAAAGCCTATAAATGTTTCCTTATTGAACTATGCAGAGATAGAATAGTGGTTTGGACCCATAGGAAATAGAATTAGCCCAACAATACAAATACAATAAAACGGGAGTGGGCTATGGAATAGGTAGGCATGAGCTAAATGCAAATTCCTAGAAGTAAATGGACCCAAACCTCATCTTTCTTGTTGAATTACAATACCCAAACTTCTGGTTATAATATAACTTTTGCGCACAGAGACAAATGTTTGAGTATTTTAATGTCTTTCTAAAATGTTGGTGTGGCCAATAACCTGCTTTGGTAGTGTCAGGTATAAGTTGGATTCAAATCAAATTATGATATTTGGGATAGTTTGGGTAAATAAAAAAAAATTACACCCTGACTAACAATTATGACTTTCGGTCGAGTGATTAGCTTTGGTTGAAGTCAAATCAAACTGTTTTGTCTAAACTGAAAAGGATAAATAAAAACAGTTAACGACTATAACTTCCATCTAATAAATAGGTAATTAGAACACATTCAATCTTGCAAGCATGTCTAATTCCATATTGATATTGAGTTAGGACAAATTGAATTAGTAAAAAAAAAATCATTTTAATATTCTTAACTCATTCTATATATTTTAGAGGAATGTTATTCTTATAACCTAAAAGTTTTTCAATCTATTTTTTATTGTTAATTTTTGTCAATTCAACAGTTATAATTTATTGGAAATTAATAATTAATAAATAAATATGATCCAATAAATAATAACCGTTGAATTGATGGAAATCAACGGTGAAAAAATAAATTGTAAGCGAAAATAGATTGTAAAAGTAATGCTCCTATATATTTTGTGAAAAAAAAAATATAACGAAACCATTCACAAGTATGACAGAAAAAAAAAAATTGTTAACAAAAATATTTAACCCATATTTTATTTTATTATTCTAGCCTACCCGTAGAGTTCAATGGGCTTTTGAAACGTTGCTCCTTCCCTCAGCTCTGGGGCTTAAAGCAGACCCAAGCCTCGGGGTCTTTGTCCCCATATGGATCAAATTCTGAATTGACAAGATGTTGAAGCCCACTTTTTAAGATAAGGGGTTTTAATAATGGAATTGTCTTTTTTCACGGAGTTAAATCCACAAAATTGAGAAAGCTTGTTCGTTAAAATAAAGTCATGATCTGAAATCTTCCCTCGGTTTTTTGTTGCACATGGATCAATATACATTTGATTTCTTTACTTTTTATAGAATAGTGTAAGTACTTTTTTTGGGAGGATAAAATGCATGTGTTTGAATTGAGAGGCATAATAAGACGAATATTTTAAAGTGTGAGTAGAAATCATCCATGAAAATAATCAAATCATTAAATTCAACTAAATTCGTGATTTAATATCAATGTGTTTGCATTTTATCAAAATTTCTTTCGATATTAGTTTTTTAATCAATGCTTCTCCCATCTTGTGGAGAATTTCTTACTTGTTTCAAATGCCTTACTGCCAAGAATAAATCACTCAATCAAATGTTTGATATGCAATCTACAATAGAAATAAAAGGATCACGTGATGAAATAAATCTTTGGTGTATCAGATAAATTCAATTTAGTACATCTTTTTTCAAAAGAAGAAATTTTTTCAGTGTGGCAAGAAATCTTTTTTTTAAAAATGATGATTTTTTTTTTTAAATATAAAAAAAGATGTACCGAGTTGGATATATCTAATACACCAAAGATTTGTCCTATACGAGAATGGATTTCACTAATCTGTCATAGTGTTGAATCTCTTGTATTCATGTCAAATTCACGTAAGTGAGCTCTCCAATCCATAACATAATTAAATCGTTCTTTTATAAAATATAGCATCTTGATGATAATCACAGTCTTGGAATGTTGTCACTAAATCTACAAAATGCCAATCTACCACATATAGCCATAGCCATAAATTCTTCCATCAGTTCCTTGTCATCGTCAGGGGGAGATAAAATGATATACTTAATGGCTTACGCAGATCAACCATCCATAACGTTAACAAGGAACCGATGATTGTCAAAAGGTAACACATGCTATGAATTTCTCCTATGATCGGGAGTCTTAGGTAGTTCCAACTTCCAAATTTCATTGTTTACAAACGACACGAATCTGGACGTAGTCATAATACGAAACACGCTTCACTATGTAATTCAACGAATCAAGATGAAACTTTGCCTGCTGATGTGATATTGTGATGCATCTCCCTCATTCTTTGAACTTATACACAAGAGCCAAACTATATATTATATGCTAGTCAATTTGTATTTTTTATTTTATTAAAATAAAAATAAATAATCATAAAACTTGTTTGAAGTAAATTATTGTTATATAGTGGGAAACTGAAAAATATTTAAAGTTTACTATACGAAAAGCATTATTCTTACAACTTAAAAATTTTACAATCGTTGTTTTCCGTCAATTTTATGGTTATGATTTATCGGATCACATTTATTATTAATTGTTAATTTCCAATAAATCATAATTATTGGATTGATGAAAATCAACGATTAAAAAATAGGTTGCATGAGGTTGTAAAATTTGTAAGTTTTAATAACTCTCCTCTTACTGTATAAACTTACACGTATTTCAAGAGTAAAAAAAATGTATAAGTTTATCATTTTTATGTTTATTTTTTTTTGGTAAACATTATGTTTATCTTTAATATTTTAAATGATTGATAAATATATTTACAAATTTATCTTTGAATCATCAAATGAGTTATCATTAATGATAATTTAAGAAATAAATAAAAAATAGACATTAAAGTGAGAAATCTCCTTCACAGTAATAATTGTTAGACAGATAATACCGATTGCAGATATATAATCTATCTAATAAAAAGAAATCGTAGAGTTTGAACCGTAAAAATAATAAATTAACACCGTAAATATTATATATTCCACGTGGAAGAAATTCCTTTATTTCTTCCCTGAACATTCTGAATACAGCTGAATGAAACTTATCAATCTGAAATCCAAATCTACAACTATAGTTTCTTCACTTCGAATTTGATTGTTAATTCTCTAACTTTACACCAGAAATTCTCTCATTCTTCAATTACAGTTAGTACGAATCAACTAGCCAGTCTAGCCTAGTGTAAAAGGTTGTGGCTGTTGCACTAGGAGCCAACAAATTGATCCATCCCTTTTCTTCCATCCGTGTCATTCAAAACATAAAAGTCTAATAGCATGGTTTCCAAAAGAACTATGCAATGCAGAAATTTCAACTCTTGATGCGCATCAAGGCAAGGTAGGCCAATAATCTGTAAAACACAAACATGAAAAATAACACCCCAATGCTTCCCACAGTGCCAATTTGCCCCACCACATCTTCTTCAACAAACTTGCAGCTAGCCCTATCACTATCACCATGATAGCAACCCAACAGATATGATATTTTCTTTCCATCCCCATACTGGATTTTAGTCAGCAATCTATAACTGTAAAAGGTTGTGGATATATATTTGATCCAAGCCATACAAGATGGCACCTTATGGACATAGTATCCACCTGTTAAGACAAATGCTAGCATTGTCACAGCTGCAACTGTGGAAGCCTGTTTTGCATCCATTATTGCTGCACCTAAAGCAAGGCCAAGACCCTGTGACACAAGCACGTATCCAAGAACAACCAACAAAGTCAAGAGAAAAGCCCACAAATCAGGCTTTAATCCACCCATCCAATATGTAACAATGAGGAAAACTGTGGGAAGGATAAGCTCCATTGGCAGGTCTCCAACAATTCGAGCCATAAAATAGGACGACAATGTATACATACCAGAAGCTCTCTCTTTCTTAAAGTTGGCACGTTCTTGAGGGAATGCAAAGACAGAGTTGAAAGACGGGAAGACTCCCCAAAAGATGGAAATGAAGAAGAGTAGGCCAAGCCTATCTTGAATATTCCTATAGTCTGAGTGCCACCACATTAGACCAGCTAATAGTGCAGCAGCAATAACTTGACAGACTCTCAGAGTGTTAAAGGATTCATGCTTTCTTTCTTTGAGGCTTCTCTGGAGCAGAATACTGAATTGGTTGAACCAATCTAAGAAGTTAACCCTGTCATTATATCTACGTTCTTTGGAAGAGTTGCTTCTCAAAAGGTGAGTGTTCCTTGTAGGAAAATTGACCGTGTCCATGCAGGAAGCTTTTACCTTGGGAGCAAGTACTGTGTTGTATGAATTAACTAGGTTTTGCTTTATGGCTGGCCTATCTCTTTCGCTTAGACCATCAACATGGCAAACACCTACAGAATTCAAGGCCAAGCTTGATTAATATCAATTGACGATTCTTTTTCCTTCAAACAATAAAAAGTTCATTCTTGTTGCACTTCAATTATGTAGTTGTATTTCATCATGAATAAACTAAGATGTCCAATAAATGAATCTGAGGAAGTCCAATCAGAATGACATGCAAAAGACGATGCAAAATAACTAGAAAAAACTCAAGAATCACATTCAGTTTGAAAAAACAAGAGGCCTTCATATTTCGTAGTTAACCTTTATTTTGCTTTTAGTTGGCAAGAAGTATAGATTATTCAATTTTCAACTTTAGGATAAAAGAGATAAGGGACCCCAGCAGATATATATATATATATAGAGAGAGAGAGAGAGGGAGAGGGAGAGAGAGAGAGAGAGATTATCAACAGAAAAACCAGAGGAGATAGATTGAAGCTTTCTAGGAAAAATCCTTATCTAAAAATCAATAATATAGAACCGAATAAACTATAGAAAGTGATAGCTGTAACATCATGGCGAGGCCCTATGGAACCATATATTGTAAATTATAGCATTTAAATAGCCGAATCTTTTCCAATGAAAATATTGAAGCTAAATAAAGTATATGATAGGTCGAACAAGGGATAAAAATGTGTTTAAATTAATTGAAACAGTTGTTGAGATATATAGTCCCACATTGGTTGAAGAGCAACTAATGTGGAGTTTATAAGGTCTTGGGCACTCTCATCCTTTGAGCTAGCTTTTGGGATGGTGTATCCCAATGTTCTTTACATGGTATCAGAACTTGAGGGTTCGATCCTCACCGCCCTCCACTTTAAGGTGGAAGCACAAAAAAGGTAAACCAAAGATTGAGCCTTGGCTCTTGGCTCTTGCTTGAGGGAGCAGGCCTTGGCCACTCCCACCCTTTGAGCCAGCTTTTGGGTGGTGTATCCCAAAGTTATTTACAAGAGTACTTGATTAGGGGAATAAACATGTTTAAATAGGATAGTGGTACTTATGACAGCTGACTTATATTGGTGTTCCCGTGTTACGGTGAGTCTCCACTAATATTGTTGCTGGCGCTGTTGATTGGGCCACCAGCTCCCACTTTCAATTATATAATATCAATATAGCTATTTACTTTTCTGCCATCAGACTTCACTTTTGTGGGAGAAATGTTTATAAGGATGTAAAGCAGCCCAACACGTGTAGCTCTTTAATTAACAGATCCTAAGATAGAGATTCTAAAAAAGTTGGAGGAAAAGAGAAAAAGAAGTAAAGTTAACGAGAAAAGGGAATCAACTCCAAAATTGGCCAGGTCATTGTAAAAGAAGTGAAGGTCAAGTTTCCAAGTGTAATGATGAATAAGGAACAGCCCCCAAGATCATGTTCTCGTGTTGGTCAAAAATACTTTCTACGTAAGTTCAACATTATTATTCTTTTACTTCACTTTTTTACATTTATTATACCGTTTTATGAGGAAAAAAAAATCTTTTTAAAAGAAAGATCATATAGAGCATGAATGTAAAAATTGAGGTGTAAAGAGTAACCTTTCTAAGGAAAATTTTATCAACCTAGGTACACAATTGTGTAGGACAAACCAAACATCATTGGAAAACAAAGATGTTGCGTATGACCCAAAACCCAACTTTAATACCTCATACACCTAAAAACTTAACCTCCCCAAAGAATACAATACAACAACTTATGTAAATGGTTATGATTTTATCACTATTCAATAACGGCAGACAGTGATTCAGTGTGCCACTTTTCCCAATTGCTTTTGACATTTCCCCCCACCCCCTTTTCACAGCAGATTTATGGTTTCTCACGCTATCAATGCCGTCATCACCACCACCTTAATATCCACATGATCATCATGGTCCCAATGATCAACGAAAAAGGTTAAGAGAGGCACATTTCCCTAATAATCTTTCAGTGCCAAAGATGTTGAACCTCATATAAGATAAAAATACTTAGTCAAAGAGCACTTACCATACAGTTTTTCTGGGATTAATTAATTCTAGACTGTGCTTAGTGATATCACCAACCAATCTATTCCAAAAGAAGCAAACACTAACACATACAGAAAGACCAGTAATCTACAACTTAAGACTCCAGTCCACTACTTTAGCATTTCCAACTTTATACCATATGCACATTCTCTTTTGACTATAAAGTAGCTTTGGTCCCCATGCCATCCAGGCGTTTTCAACGATAACTAGTCTAATCTGACTACATCAATCCTTCAACAGACGCTAAGTGTAAATAGTTCAGAGAGTTTCTACTAAGCACATATCTTACACAGCCAGTATAACATTCTTTGTTATGCATGAACTTGACAAATAAAAAATGAAATGGAGAAAGAAAAACGTTAAGTTAAAAAAATTCTTCAACAAAAAGAAAGAATACAAAATAAAAGCAAAGACAAACATGCAAAATAATCCGGTATAAATTTGAAAACAGAGTGCGGTTCATAAATTGTGATAACAATATGTGCCAATATCTGCACCAAGAGGTTACATTATAACAATTAAAGTATTGCCTTCGTGCAAGCTTAAATGACTTGTCTTCGCCTCCTTTCCCAACTACAAAATAATAAGTCAAATCCAAATGCCTATTTTCGACATCACAACAAAAGTTTTTTTTTATTCTGATGTTATCCTGTCCAAAGGATATTAGATCAAGTTATTCCTGTTGAAAAAGATATGGTTGATGCTTCTGGTAGTAATAATAAGGGGCCATGCCAGCATGAGTGTATGATATGGGTCTCTATTTTTTCTTCTACTTTTGGAATATATCCGGACCCACATTAAAATTGGCACCAAACCGAATTTGATGGGAAATTGGAAACTCTTTTATTACTTTCTTTAGTTTCTTCAGCCACCCTTCTCTGTTTCCAAAAAATTGTCTTAAAAGCTTAGCCTTCCCAGGAAGATATATCTGTCCTTCATAATCCATTATTTAAAAATCTTAAAGCGTGAAGTTTCTAGCTTAATTTCAAAATATCTGGTAAATGTGGACTTGAATTTTCTTATCAAAGTGCTTAATTAGCTTCAAGGAAAAAAATCCCATGCTTAACTAAAAAAAATAAAAAATCCCATGCCTCATTGGAGGAGGCAGTGGCAATAAATTTGGTTTGGCCAAGGGGTGGACCAAAAGAGAGAAAAAAAAAAAAAAAACTAGAAGAATAAGGAGTCAAATCATTTTCCAAAAATAAATAAGGAGTCAAATCAGGTTGGCCCTGGAAAAAGAAAAATTAACTGGCTATATAATAGAGGCAAGAAAAAGTAGAGCCTAAAGCCTATAGCAGACAGTTCCAAAAAAAGAGGATACGTGGTAAGCATCAAGGAATTGTTTAAGTAAAGAATCCCAATTGATGCGAAAATCAAAACCCATTACGTATCTGTTAAAGAACCCTAATCGATTTTTCCCACTCAAGCTCAGAAACCTTTATCTTTCTCCCCTAGCTCATACCCTAAGTATACTTTCATTAAATATATTCTTTACACACAATCATCAACCCCCATCATCATCACCACTATCACAGTACCAATGGAATGGGCAACCCATGGAGAAAAACACTAAAAAATGTGAATTACATGGTATTTTTATTAGACCCTACCAAAAATAAAAATAGAAAACATATTCTATTATAAGACTGGTGCCTAACGGATCTTGAAAATTAAGGAGGTAAAAAAAAATAAAAAATGAAAAAGAAATATTTGATCAGAGAATTTTAAATTTCTTTACTAAAAGCTTGCAAGCATATCTCAACTAAGTGAGCTAGCCTCACCTCTAGAAATAAGTATATGCCAAGTCAGAAACCCCAAAAATCACAGTGGCAAAAACCCAGTTCAAATGTGGACCATAATATCATGGGGGTGTTGTATTGTATCCACAGCCAGCAATTATATCAACGCAGAGTTACACTACATAATGCCTGCCACAGTGTGTTGTCCAACTTAATGCCTTTCATGACGTTCATTATTAATATTTCATAAATCACCATCATGCTCATGCTCATATATATTCTAAAAATTCTACCCCACACGACCACAGCCACCACACGAAAGATTCAGCAAACCCCATTACTAACTACAAAATCTTAAACAACACAACAAGACAGAACATATCAACCTCAATCACAAACACTCCTTGCTCAATATTCCCTCTCATTATATCCCCTAACGCTAATTAATAACCCACACCAATTATGTGTTAAATAAAAAAATTATTAATAAAAAATTATTACCGCCATATAAAAAGTAGTTATAACAAGTTAACAGTAATTTTTAACAGAAATACGAAAGTTGACGTACCGTTAGCGAGATCGAGCAGAAAATCCGCCGGGTTTACCGGAAAAGACGGCGCGAACCCAACCGACTCGAAGTAGCGCATGGCGTCGTTTCCTTTGCCGAAGTATAAGCACTGTCCTTCCGACAGCACGAGCACTTTGTCGAACATCTGGTACACGCGGCTCGACGGTTGGTGCAACGACGTAACCACCGTCTTCCCTTTCTTCGCCAGCGACCCCAGCGTCACCACCAGGCGGTGCGCCGCCGTGGAGTCAAGACCGGAGGTAGGCTCGTCTAAAATAAGCAGCGCCGGATCCACCAGCATCTCGTGCGCGATGCTCACGCGCTTCCGTTCCCCGCCGGACACGCCGCGGATGAAGCTGTTACCGATGATAGTGTCCTCGCACTTCCCTAGCCCAAGCTCCGCTATCGCCGACTCCGCCGCGGCGATCTTCGCCGCGCGCGGCAGCGTCCTCGGGAGGCGAAGCATGGAGCAGAAGACGAGAGTCTCGCGAACCGTTAGGTGAGGGTAGAGGACGTCGTCCTGAGTCACGAACCCGGTTCGACGGAGAACCAGTTTGTTGAGTTTGGAGGAGTTGGCGAGGATTGTTCCGGTGAGGCCGTTTCCATGGAGCCTCCCTGCGAGCGCGTTTAGGAGCGTAGATTTTCCGCTCCCAGATGGGCCCAGGATGGCTAGGATTTCCCCCGGGCACGCTATCCCTGTTACGCCGTTCAAAATGGTTCGCTCTTTCGGCGCTTCCACCGTTGATCTCTGATCAGACGGTGATGATTCGTGCGTCGGAAACAATCTATTGATACACCCTCCTCTGCTTTGTTTGTTCTCTATCTTCAATCGGTATCCCACTTCCATGAACTGCGTTGCATGAAACATAAAAATATTTCAAACTTCAATTTAGTTAATTTTTTCCCAAAATAAAAAAATAAAAATAAAAAATAGACAGTAATATGGTCAACCGAGTCAAACTCATGACTCAGTGAAACAAATATCAATGCGTTTTGTTAGTTATATGATTAATAATAAATACCTTAAGCGTGATTGGGTAAGAGCAAGACAATAAAGAAGCGAGGTCACGCGATTCTTGAGGGGTGTGTTTGGGAGGTGCATGAGCGTGGGATGAGTTTCCATTTGGAGTTTCTACACCACCAAACGCTGCTGTTGGTGTTGGTGTTGGCATTATTATTTTTCCTAGGTGTTTTTTTATTTCCTCTCTTAGTTAGGAGACAAAAAAAGAGGAGAAAGTATGGAAAGTTAAGAAATGATGATAGGAGGGGTTTGACAAAGAAAAGAGAGGAAGTGTTAGAAGTGAATTATGAAGTGAGAGGAACAAGGGATAAGAATACAATGGGGTATTTATGGAGGGATCAGAACCCATTGCACTGCCACGTCAAAGTGGAACTACTGAGTTGGGGTTGCTACGTGGCAATCATATATGAGCAGTGGGCAGCTGCTGAAATGGTTCATGGAAAGTGTCCACTTTCTTTTCCTTACCACCTTTTTCTTTTCTTTTTTTCAGTTTTTTTGTATTTCAAATAAGAAAGAAAAAAAAAAAATGAAAAAGATACGCAAAGTTTAAGTTTGATTTTTATTTTTCTTTATTTAGACAAAATATATTGAGTAGCTTCGACGTTTCTCCATCAATAATTAATGGTAAAAACTAGTAGTTTTAACTTTTAAATATAGTTATGGCAGTATCCAAAAAATATATATATATAGTTATGGCAGAGGTACTTCATGACACTTATTACTCGTGAAACCGTCCTTGAGTTGAGTTGGAGGAGGGGGAAGGAAGTGATGTAAAGAGTGGTGGGAGAGTGGGGAGCAATAAGTAGAGGAGACAAGAGTAACATTTCAGAATCTTAAATACTGTTCAGAAGTTGAAAAACTAGTTTGGCAGATGCTGTAGCGTATTGCCAGCTTGAGATTGACTTCACCCCTGAGATATTTTTTGGATCTCGATTTTCTCATCTTAACAATAATATAATATGGTAAATTATACTCTTATGTTACATGATATTCATCTCTTATATTACATTCACATAAAAAGATGTGTCTCAATTTTTTTTTAAAAAAAAAAATTGGTGGACCACACTTTATTTATCTCACAACATAAGATAACTTCTCTTCTTTTACATGAGAGAAATAAAGCCCATATAATATTCTCTCTTTTTTATTTTCCAAAAAAAGGGGTGACAAGCAACTCATGGTATGAGTAATGAGTATGCACAATTTTGAATTGGAATTCCGATCTCCTTTGGTCTGTAAGGAATTAGGTATATAATTTTAGAGTACGTTGCTAAAATAAAATAAAAAATTTGCACAACTGATTATAATTATGTATTTTCAAAAATATATGGTTATAATCAGAAAAGAAATTCTCTTTTTTCATGTCAGTAGACAATT
Organism: Gastrolobium villosum; assembly: GCA_032173675.1. Classification (NCBI taxonomy): domain Eukaryota; kingdom Viridiplantae; phylum Streptophyta; class Magnoliopsida; order Fabales; family Fabaceae; genus Gastrolobium; species Gastrolobium villosum. The sequence continues at coordinate 111,872 of JAVKPL010001865.1, read as the reverse complement.
TTTGAAGGAAAAAAAATTATGATTATAATTATATATTCTTAAAAATACATAATTATAATTGGTTGCTGGAAAAAAAATTGCAACGTAAAAAACCTATAATTTTATACATAAATTTATTCAAATATCGAATATTAACTTTCGTTATACTATTTTGATATTTTCTGTGCGAGTAATAGTAAAATAGTATTCTATTAAGATTATAAAAGATAAAAAAAAAAGTTTTTTTTTAATAAAATTGATGGATAACATAAGTAGTCATAGCTTTCTTTATAATGAAATTTGTATTTTTCGAAACTTGTATTTTTCGTACGAGGAAGTTATACTTACAATTTATTTTTATTTATAATTTTTTATAATTATGTTTTAACCGTTAATTTCCGTCAATTAATGGTTATTATTTATTGTTAATTAATAATTAGTTCATAAATTTAATTTGTGAAAAAATAAGTGTTGATTAACGGAAATCAATGGTTAAGATATGACTGTAAAATGTTATAAATAAAAAATAGGTTCATTTACATTTCATTCTTCACACATATATTTTTGTAGCTTATTTTTTATTAGAAATAAATAAAAGCATTCCTGTCCTTTTTTTCTTATATAAAAATAAAAAATAAGATGTAAGAATAACATTTTGCTCAACTATATGACTATATCTGATTATCTTCTCCGGCTCTTTGAACTTTCGCACGACCTATGATTAAAATGAGTGAACAATTCAGTTATGCCATAATCAGTTACATCATGTAACATCCACGATTATAAATATGAGAATTAATCAATTAGATAGATACTCTCTCTCTCTCCACTTATTTATTTCGGACTGATAATGACTTGAACGTTCGAATGTATGTGCAAACATACCCCGTCTTCTCTTGTTGGAATGTGACTGCATAGGTGACCTCCTAACAAGCTTTTTGAAGTGTTGAAATAATGTATTTTTATATGTTTTTTTTTTTTTGGTTCCGTAGGAACTAGCATATTACATCCAAATACAACTTTAAACATTACTTATTTTCATGTTTAATTATTATATTTTGAGCAACAAAATTAGGTTTTTTAAGGGGAAAATGTTAAAATATATTTTTGGGACGATTATAATTACCATTATTTTAGCCTTATCACTCTTATAACTTGTTTGCTTATTATTAGCTCAATTTGAAATCAATGATAATTTTTTATTTTTTTAACCATTAATTTCAAACTAATCCAACAATAACTAAATAGTTAATAAAAGTGTTAACTAAAAAAGTTGTGAGTATAATTTTTTTCAATTTTTTTTTAAGAAAAATTCAAAAACTCTCTTATGATTGTGCTCTGAACCAATGGGGACCAGGAATTATGTTTACACATTTAGGGGCACGGATTCCGAGATGTGCCCTAAAAAAATAATTTACAGAAAATTTTAAATATATTAAAAAATAAAAGAATATAAATAAGTGGTCCTTTCGAAATTTTTGGATACTCAACAAATATTATGGTATCTAATTTAATCCCTTAGAAAAAAAAGTTAACTCGTCATCCCTTTGAAATTCAAAATAGACCCATGTTAGTCCTTCACTAACAATAAACTTTTTTGAATTTCAGAAGGATCACGATTTAACTGTATATATTTTAGAATTCAGGGGATCACAAATCGACTTTTTTTTCAAAGGATTAAGTTGGGTCCTGTAAATTTTTTTATGAACTAAAATATACTTTACTCTTTTTTTTTTCAAATGGTTGTGTCTAGAGCCGGCAAAATGGGCCGAGCCCGCCCGCCCCCCAAACGGGGCGGGGCGGGCTGAGTTTTATAAGCCCGCTGCCCGCCAAGTTAACCCGGGCTGATTTTTTTTTTAAATTTTTAATGTAAAATGTTACGGGTTTGGCGGGCTGAGATATCTAGCCCACCTTCGAAGACGAGCTGGGACGGGCAGCCCGCTTTGCCACCTCTATTTGTGTCTACACTTGCACCCACCGGCACAAGTGCAGGTTCGCCTCTGCTTTGAACCACTCATCCCCTTCTTCTTTTTTAGTTAGTTACTCTCTATAATTTTTTTATCCAAACTCACCCTTATCACCCTTTACAGATGATATAAAAAAAAAACCAAATAGAAGAAAATATTAGATCAACTATGTTGAAAATTTACAACACTTATAAAAATACTAAAAATAAAAAGATTATATATGTCTAAATCAAGAAGAAGAAAAATAGATTGAAGACAAAAGAAATTAAGATAAAATAAAATAAAAGAGTCTTAGTCAAAAAAATAAATAAATAAATAAACCGAAGATAAAAAAATAAATAGAAGAAAAAAATCAATATAATAAGTTTTTAATATATTTGATTTTATATATTTTTATTTCAAAATAGGAGAAAATAGATTGATGATTTAAAAAATCAAATATATATATATATATATATATATTTGATTTTTTCAAGACAACTTAATTAATAAAATTACGCGATATATTAGAAAAATACAAAAATTCAGATTTTGCAATGTATTTTACTCTTTTTTTCCGCTTCCTGATCCGTATGAAATTCTCTCTATACATTCTCAGGACCCACCACCCACTAAGTGATGAAGCACCCTTTGAACAAAAATAAATAAAGCAGATCTTTAATTGACGTCGCTAAATTAAGTGTGCGCCATACATTGTGAGCAAACTTTTATTTCTTATTCTACCTTTTCTTTTTGTCTGTGCATATAGCTTTGATATCAGTGTTAAGGGAATATATATAGATCCTATCCCTATTTATAATAACAAAAAGTCCATGCGGATGATAATGTGTCAAAATCTTCATTCGGCTTTTCTTTCCTTTCTTCCTTTGTGGGTTTCTTATGAAGCGGTGAGACATGAACAGCATTTTATGAAATACTCGTTGAATAGATTGTTTTATTTTTATGCTTACTTTATTTATTATTTTTTAATATTGGCATATTAGAAAATAAAAAAAATAATAATAATTAGTTGAGATTCTAATATAACAATATTTAAAAATAAAAGATAAGTAAGATATAAATAAAAGGTACTTAGAATATCAAGTCATGTTAGATTTATGAAAAGATTTTGTATTATGAAAATATTTATGTTAGAGCATGTGTTTGATTCTCCATAATATTATCTTTGGAAGGGATTTCAAACTTTAATATTGGACCTATCTCGCACAAAATTATTTTTCCTAAAAAGATATATACACGATTTATCTAAAAAAATAATAACAAAATGCTTTCAGTTTTGCTTCACCGATTTGGACTTCCATTCAATATTTGATCATGACACGTTGCAAAATGATCGAGGGAGTGTTTTTTTTTTTTTTTTTATATATAAAGAGGGAGTGTTTTTCATTAGACTCAAATATCTTGTTTTGTCTTTATCTTTAATTAATTTTGTTTCACCAGTATAATTAATATTATTAATTAAGCACAGATTTACGCCACTTAATTAAATCATATCCACTTTCTTAATTGAGAAACAATCAGTCTCCTAAAAGACCATGTATTACTTTATTAACTTGTTTTAATAAACATTATGTACATGCACATCGGTGTGTTATGTGAGAGCGTTTTAGGAGGTCGTTTTAGTAAACAATCACTCACCATTATTGTTTTAGATAATTTTCTTAACAGTTCCTCTTCATTTTAGAGCTTCTAAACTTGTTTGTAATTACAAAAATGAAAAATAATTCATGTTCCGTGTCAATAAAAAGAAATAAGAAAATCTGAAAATGAAGGAATAATGAAAAGAAAAAAAAAAGTTATAAATTGATATGAATAGTGTGCGAATAATAGTATGTCGATCAGTATTTAATACATAGTTGTGAATTCGACGGGAAACATGTGAAACACTTGAAAACAAAAAAAAACCTTATAAACATGTGTTACAAAAAAAAATTGAAATTAAATAATTAATGATTAAAAAAATTAAAGAATAAACTTAAATAATAGTTCTGCCATTTCTGCTTCAGTTTTTATATATGTCACAAAAAAATATCAATATAACATAGTTTGAAAACTATTTATTAAAGCAGTATAATTTGATCTTCTTCTTTAATTTTTTTATCATGAGCCCCTGCAAATGTAATATGTGTAAAAAGATACAAATGACATGTGTCACGTCTATGGGACATATGGTTAAAAGTGATTGAAGTATCAAACTATACAATTTTAATAAATAATTTTCAAACTTTATCGGATTGTTTTTTAAATTGTATTATTTTAGTAATGTGCCCACAAATAAAGATATCCATTTTTATGCAATTAAAAAAAATTATGTAGATTTCATATATTGTCAAAGAAAATTCAGACAAAAAGGAAAAAGGAGAAGATATTTATTTTTCTTAGAAGCTGGAGCTGAGAATACCTCAAACCTTTTCGCATTATTACTATTATTTTTTTTTTAAAAAAAAAATCTTCTAAATATATATTAGTTTTTATTTGTAAATAACATCAAACTGATGGATAACATGAAATTAACTATGCAACGATAATCAATATCATTGACTTTTTTTATTAGAAAACCCATCCAATAATATTTAAAGAAATATTTTAATTGCATTAATTAACATTAAAACTTATCTTAACCACACCAAAACAAAGCAAAACAAAATGTCATATGAATATGCCTTTATTAACAAATGAATGAAGTTTCATTTTCATCTTTTTAAAAATATCACACACCGAACTTTAGTTGTTTAAAAATTTAATTTATTGTACTTATGAATAATTTAAAGTGTCATTAATTTAGTCAATATCTTCTCATTACATGTAGCACTGACATGGCAAATTGGCAAGCACATAAAAAGGACAATGTCAACGTTTACGTAATCAGATAACGGGATTAATGGCCACGTTAGTGTTTGTCAAAAATAAATAACCTTCCAACAAGGGGATGGAAAGTAGAGGTGTGCAAAATAACCAAAAAAAAGTGGGTCGAACCATGAACCGAACCGAACCGTTTCATAAAATAACCGGTTTTAAAAAATCAGTTCATGAACCGAACCAGTTTTTAAAGAACCGGTTCATGAACAGAACCGGTTTAAGAACCGAACCGTTTCCGAACCGAAGCGAACCATTTTCAAACCAAACCAAATTAATTTTTATAATTTTATTTTTTAATTTTTTTAATTTTTTTCTTTTCAAAAGAGGGTCGACCCGAACCGGTTCCGAACCACTTCCGAACCGGTTCCGAACCGAACCACTTCCAAACCAAACCAGTTTTGGACGGAACCGAATCACTTTTGAACCGAACCATTTAAATCAATTCGGTTCGGTTTTTTTAAAAAATCTAATTCGGTTCGACCCATGCACATCCCTAATGGAAATAATACAATTTTACATTAAAAAAGAAATTAATGGCAAGTATTTAAAAGACAAAGTTTAATGCGACTCTTATTATGAGCCAAGATTTAATATAATTATAATATAAAGTGCAGAAACTGCTATTGAGAATTTGACAGCTCACAAGTAAAATATGCATTTGCTTTTAATAATTTATTATAAAAAAATTAATTTAATTGTAGAAATGCTCATGTGGGGTTGTAATTCTAACTCTTATATTTTTAAAGTCAACGCTGTTTCCTCAAATGGAAAATGCAAAGATGCCCTAGAGATATCCCAAACATTATGCATGAGGTATGTACAGGGGAGTTGATTAAAGTGATATATGTTTGGGTTTAAGTTTTTATTGATGTAAAAAACAATTTAGAAGAGTTAGCCCGAACATATCATGAATGTTTCTTACTCGAATAATATTGCCTTCAATAAAAAATGAAAAAAATGTGTGTTATTTTAAAGGATGTAAAGTTATGTCATTTTAAGAGAGAGAGTTGATAAAAAAAACAAAAATATGATTCTCATCTCTTTGTGAGAGTGAAAAGATATAAGTTATATCATTTATAAGAATAAACACTTTTTCATAAAAGATACGTATGATTTGTAAAAAAAGAAAAAAAGAGTAATCCACGGGGCATGACCCAGCAGCAGTTGCTTCTAGGGCTGCAAGTTACTCATATCACGGTTCGCGTTTTCTATGATTTTTTTTTTTTTTTTTTTTTTTGGTAAGCAACGTTTTCTATGACTTTGCTAAGCTAAACTGTGCAAAACAAGGTGTTTTTTTTTTTTTTTTGTCGATAAACAAAACAAGCTGCTTTATTTGATAATTGTTTATTGAAATGGGTGTTTATCATTTTTTTTTTATAAACAGTGTTTATCCTTTTAAAAGTTATCTAATTATGTAATTTTAGTCAAAATTATCATATTTTATAATGAAAGAAACAGTTACATAATAAAAATTATAATGGGAGAAAATATAATATTTTTTAATTTAAATATAAAATAAAAAATAATAATTTTAACTAAAATAACTTATGCTTTAGAGAATAAATATTTTTTACTTATTTATTTTAGTGATTTTGAATTGAGTGTTGTATTAAAATTTTGATAGAGGGAGTTTTACTGTATTTATAATTATGTTCGAATTCAATCAGATTAATTTAATAATTAAATTATAAAAAAAGTAAAAAATAAATACTAATATTATTAAAATGGATAAATAAATAAATATTACTCTAATTTTATTAAATTTTAAGTATGAATATATTCTTGATTTATTTATTTAAAAATGTTCTAGAGAGATTACCAAAAAATGTTCTAGAGAATTTTTTTATTTTTTTAAAGTTTGTACCTTTTTTCTCACGAATGTAAAAACTAAAAAGGCTTTGCGAATGTGACCTGCCGTCACCCGACATGTCAGCATCCATTTTCGGACAGAATTTATTGTGGGGTGGGATCATCATTTATTAGGTGGTCCTTTAGTATAAATGAGAGGGTAAAATTGGAAAAGAAGAAAAATAACAGGAATAAAAAGTGAAAGAAAAAATTAGTATTATTAGAGGGAGCACAAAATCATTGGATGGTGGAGCATAGAAAATATTTCCCCATTTTCGCTGCTTCCCGTTGCTGCATTGGGGCTTGTCACGGAGCAAGTTCACTGAGTCAGACTGGGGACCCACAAATAGACAGAAAAACACTTTCGTTACATTAGGAATCAACACGTGTTGAATGGCACGTGCTGTCCACTGAGTTCCTTTTTTTTACTTATTGGGTTAATGCCCAGCAGCACAAAATCAAAATCTGTTTCCTCCACTTGATTTTGTTTTCTGTTTGATACGTTGTGAGCTTCTCATTGGACCATCTAATCCACTGAATAACTCAAACGCTTTTTCCCATCCGTTTATGTTTTTAAATTGTTTAGGTACATTAACACTAGACATTTTCAATTTTCTATAAACAAGTTATAATTTCCTTTTTTTCTTGTTGAATAAAATTGTAACATTTTTGTAAGAAGTCTATCCATCGCTTTTTTGTTCTATTAAAGATAAAATATATTGATGAAGAGGAATACTCATGCTTTTATAATGAAATGGTTTATAAGAGATTAGTTGAAATTAACTTGAAATATTAAAATCTAAGATCGATCAAGCACAACGTTAAAAATTACTTGCGAAATTGATAAAAGGAGGTTTTCTAGTAAGACAAATTCATCAAGTTGAGGTGAGATATATAACTTGTTGGATAAAGTTGGGATATATAACCTAAGGTTTATATATTAGCCTTAATTATCTTATTGAGGTGAGATAGTTTTCGGGTATCTCATAAATTTTAATTCTTTGAGTTGACTATGAAATCAATATTAAGTTAGAGCTTAATTACAGTTAAAACTCTTCTCTTCTTCTCAAAATATATTTGATGAAAATCGAACCCATATTTTTTTTCCACCTACTCTACTTATATTATCAACTGAGATACACTCACGGGGTTATATTATTTATTATTTTAATTCAATGTGATGTTTAGGAATATTAAAGGAATTATTTTCAATATTATTTGTTGATCATTCTGGTCTATGAAAGTATTTTCAATATTGTAGGAATATTAAACATCGGGTATGTCATTTATCAAATATAGTAAAAAATAATATATCTCTTTTACCAAAAAAAAATAAAAAATAATATATCTATATACTATGTTATTTTTGTAATTATTTTTACTCATATTTCATTTTTTATATTTTTGATAAGGTAGTCAGTATTTCCATAACAAAAAATCAGAACAAAATGATGTAAAAACTACACGGCGGTGTCATTAGGGCATATTTGATACATAGTATAGGATAAGTTCTAATAGTATAAAGCATAATTGTATAAGACCTGATTAAATTTTAATTTTATCCATCATTTGGCATGATATTTATAAGATAATATATTATATATGATAATACCATCCAATGTTTGGTAATACACTGTATAATACTAGATAGGTTAAAAATAGATGTTTTTGTCAAAAATACCTTTTAATAATGAATTTACATAGTTTTTTCAAATATATCAGATGATATTATTTTTTTTTATAGAAATATGTTGATCAGTGTGTCCTAAAATATATTAATTTTTATAAAAATAAAAATCTCCAATATTTAAAAAAATTATATATTGAAAAATTATTTTTTATTTTAATATACTAATATTAAAATAATATAATTATAGAGAATTGCATTGGTTAATACGTCCCCCTATCAGGCCTAATCCTACCCTCCTAGGCCTGATTAAGTTATACATCATTGTGATGTATAAAGAGATCATTCTGTATAAACTTATACTATACGATGGTCACACCAAACAACTACAAATGTCATAATGTATAGTATAAACTTATACTATCAGACCTTATACATCACAAAGACGTTTAGTCTTCCGACTTTCAAGACTCATTGTGCATGTTGTATTTGTATATCAGACCAATATTTATAGTAAATGATTAAATTAATTGGATAAAAACTTAAATAAGTATGTGATTAATTATTTATAATTAAGTGATTGATTATGGGGAAAATGTTTCTGCAGTTAATGCAGATAAGTTATCTGCATTTATTCCCAAAACGACGTCGTTTTGGTGTTGAAATCTTAAAAAAATTATAAATAAAAAGACTATTATAACCCTGAAATAAATTAAAATTACAATAACATCATTATTTCCACCTCAAAACGATGTCGCATTGGGCTTACTGCAGATAACTTATATGCAGTAACGGCAGAAAAAACGAACCCATTGATTATTTATAAATAAGTGATTGATTTAGTTTAATAATTCTTTTCTTTTTTTTTGATAAACGATTTAGTTTAATAATTCAAAAAAAGGATCGGGACAACATTTTTACAAAAACTATAGATAATAGCTCCTTAAAAAACCTTAGGTTATATAGCCCAAAACAAAAATTATAAATATAACTTAATATAAATAAAGGGCAATAGTTTTTTTATTTTACATGAAAAAATTATCTCATATTACACTCACAATTAAAATGTGGATCCTTTTTTTATTTTTTTATTTTCTCAATTTTTTAGATCTCACTCATATATTATTAATATAATATGAGAAAATTTTCTCATTTGAAACGGGAAATTAATCCCCATAAATTGAAAGATAAAATTGAGAATTGGAGTGAAGTGCATCACAATCCATTTGAAAAATGTTGCCGTACCTTGACCATAGAGCGGCGCAGCGCATTTAAATTTAAGCTGTTAGAATTCAAAAGGAGGGTCTAAACATGATGTAACATGATCAATGATCCCCACAATTGCAAAAGTACATGTTCTGTGTAGACCGTAATGATATTAACATTTTAATCCCGTATCATTGCGTTGCAACGTGCAATGCATACACGGTTAACTATAATTAGAATGTGTTTTGATAAATTTACAAAAGAATTATGATGTAACTTTTTTATAAAATTATTACTTACTTGTGAAAAAAAGAATTGAAGATAATTTTTAATTCATCTAATTATCATTAAATTAAAAAAAAAATATTAATTAATTTGAAAACAAAAAGACGTCCGTAATAACGCAGTCTTTTGCACTAACTTTTAACTACAATGATATTTTTAGAGCGCACCTCTTATGTTTGCTTTATATATATATATATATATATATATATATATATATATATATATATATATATATGAGTCAAATTTCAAATTTGACACCTCATCTGATAGCCGTTAGATAAAAAAAGATCAATGGTATCACATGCTTGCAAATTAGAGTGGTAGATATTTTTTGATCTAAGGGCTCTCAGATGAGGTGTCAAATTTGAAATTTGACACCGGTGTCAAAGGATACTACCTCATATATATATATATATATGAGGTAGGATCCTTTTACACCGATGTCAAATTTAAAATTTGACATCTTATCTGAGAACCGTTACATCAAAAAATCAATAACTCTGATTTATAAGCATGTGACACCATTGATCTTTTTTTATCTCATGACTCTCAAATGAGATGTCAAATTTTAAATTTGACACTGGTTTCAAAGGATATACCTATATATATGGGTTTTATAATTCTCGTGTTAAATGAGAATTCAAATCTCATTTGTAGAGATAAAAAGCATGTGGGACCCATGTGTTAGAAAAAATTATATGTGGGACCCATACCTGCACAAAAATCGAAGGGTGTGTAGGAAAAATTGAATTCTCATGTTAAATGAGAATTATAAAACCCTATATATATATATATATATATATATATATATATATATAGGGATTTGATTTTCTCATGTTGCATGAGAATTCAATTATCATGTTGTGACTCAACTAGTGGTGGGCCCATATTTATTAAAAAAAGAAAAAGAAAAGAAAAAATTTGCACGCAAATCGAATGGTCACTAACATGAGAGTTGAATTCTCATGTAACATGAGAAAATGTTTTCCCATATATATATATATATATATATATATATATTTTCTACTACCAACTTACTAGCTATCTAATCATCATTGGATCAAAAGAGAGAATATTAAAAAGTTTTTGAAAAAATAAAATAAAAAATGTTGATCCAATTGTGATTAGATAAGTAATGAGATGTTAGTAGAAAATTTTGGTTGTAGAATATCCCTCCTCATATATATATTGGCAATGATTGTCTGATTTCACATGTGAGAAGAAATACTTTCTGCCTCCACGTCGAGTTATGTCAATTTTGGCCGCACATTTTTGTTTGAGCACGAGATAATTTGTTCTTTCCTATAAATCGAGAAAAGTTTTCTCATATATATATATATATATATATGGTATTTGATTTTCTCATATTGCATGAGAATTCAATTCTCATGTTGTGACTCAACTAGTGGTGGGTCTCATATTTATTAAAAAAGAAAAAAGAAAAGAAAATATTTGCACGCAAATTGAAGGGTCGCAATATGAGAATTGATTTCTCATGCAATATGAGAAAATGTTTTCCATATATATATATATATATATATATATATATATATATATATATATATATATATTCAAAGAATTATAATTTTGTCGAAGTCTTGACCTCAAATTCTATTTCTATATAATCAATATTAAGATATTATATTATATGTTTTACTTGTTTGCAAAATTAGTCTGATACGATAAATAAATAAACGAATAAAAGAATGAACATATGTAAAATAAAATAAAAAAGATGTATAGGTGGAGAAATTCGATGGAGAATTGGGAGCATACAACCAATGTGAGTGTTGAATATCAAAAGAGAAGAGAGGAACATTTGAAAATAATACTGTGTGTATCAACTACACAGCGGAGTCTATTATATAACTAAAAAGAAAGAAAATACAAACAGATATACACGATGTGGGACTTCTATACTACTATTCTAGATATACACGATGTGGGACTTCTATACTACTATTCTAAACTATCATTTACAACACTCTCCCTCAAGCTAGAGCGTATAGGTCATATGCACCAAGTTTGTTACAAATAAACTTTATTCGAGGGCCCCTCAAAGATTTTGTAAACACATCTGCTAATTGCTCATTAGAGGGTACAAAGCTAGTTTTAATCTCACCAGTAAGAATCTTTTCTCGAACAAAGTGACAATCTATTTCTATATGTTTGGTTCTTTCATGAAACACTGGATTTGATGAAATGAGTAGAGCTGCTTGATTATCACAAATGAGAGTTGCCTGTCCAGTGTCTCCAAACTTAAGCTCTCTAAGAAGTTGTTTAAGCCAGATAAGCTCGCAAGTAGTAGTCGTCATGGAGCGGTATTCTGCTTCAGCACTTGATCTGGCAACTACGCTTTGTTTCTTACTTTTCCAGGAAATTAAGTTGTCTCCAACAAAGACACAATACCCAGAAGTAGATCTCCTATCAGCTGGACAACCAGCCCAATCAGCATCGCAGTACCCAACCACTTCATCATGACCTTTATCTTCATATTCAAGGCCTTTCCCTGGAGATGCCTTGATATACTTAAGAATACGAATGACTGCATTCCAATGTTCTTGACATGGAGAATTGAGAAATTGACTGACAACACTAACTGCAAAGGAAATATCAGGTCGAGTGACTGTGAGGTAGTTCAATTTTCCAACCAATCTTCTATACTGCTCAGGATCTGAAAAGGGCTCCCCCTGATTTGGTAGAAGCTTGATACTTAGATCCATAGGAGTATCAACAGACTTTGAATTTAACAGAGCAGTTTCTTCAAGAATATCCAGAGCATATTTCCTCTGAGATATCACAACACCAGCTTTAGATTGGGCCACCTCAATTCCTAAGAAGTATCGAAGTTTCCCAAGATCCTTAGTCTGAAAATGATGACATAAGTGTTGTTTTAATCGAGTGATCCCATGTCGATCACTGCCTGTGATGACAATATCATCCACATATACCACCAGATAAACAGAACCAGAAGCAGAATGACGATAAAAGAGAGAATGATCAGCTGCACTCCGAGTCATGCCAAATTGTTGAACAACACTACTAAATTTACCAAACCAAGCTCTTGGAGATTGTTTGAGGCCATAGAGAGACTTACGAAGACGACAAACAAGTCCCGACTCCCCCTGAGCAACAAATCCAGGAGGTTGCTCCATATAAATTTCTTCCTCAAGATCACCATGAAGAAAAACATTCTTGATATTCAGTTGGTAGAGAGGCCAATGGCGAATAGCAGCCATGGCAATAAAAAGGCGAACAGTACACATTTTCGCCACAGGAGAAAAAGTATCAATAAAATCCAAGCCAAAGACCTGAGTGAAACCCTTCGCCACCAAGCGAGCTTTAAGACGATCCACTTGACCATCAGGTCCAACCTTAACAGCATAAATCCATCGGCAACCAACCACAGATTTTCCAGAAGGAAGAGGTACAAGATCCCATGTGCCATTATGATTAAGAACACTCATTTCATCAATCATAGCTTGTCTCCATCCCGAATGTGAAAGTGCATCACTTGTAGTCTTAGGGACAGATACAGAGGACAAAGAGGAAAGGCAAGCAAAATATGATGGAGAAAGACGATGATAACTGAGGTTAACTGTATACCTGGCCGGAGGACGAGTATCACGAGTACCCTTACGAAGAGCAATGGGAATGTCACTATCCGAAGGTGGGACCGAAGCCGTGGGAGGAGATGCAGTTGAATGTGAGTCCACAGATACATCTAACGAACTAGGCTCGATCTCATCAGCAGAAGAGGTGGTAGAAGGAGAGTCAGAAACATTGACGGGTAAAGACGGAAGGTAAAGAAGGTCACCTGAGAAGGACGGCTGTACAGAATCAGTATCCACAGGAGTAGTAGAGGATCCAAAAAAGGGAACTGATTCAAAAAAGGAGACATCCGCCGAGATAAAGTATCGACGTAAAGTGGGAGAATAGCAACGGTAACCCTTCTGAGACCGAGGATAACCCAGAAAAACACATTTATGAGACTTGGGGGCTAATTTATCCAAACCTGGACCAAGATGATGAACAAAACACGTAGAACCAAACACATGTGGAGTTAAAGGATATAAAGCTTGATGGGGAAATAAAATTGAGTGAGGTACCTTATGATTGAGAATAGATGATGGCATACGATTAATGAGATAGCATGCAGTAAGTATAGCATCACCCCAGAATGTGTATAGAACATTACCATCAATTAACAAGGCACGAGTGTTTTCAACCAGATGGCGATTCTTGCGCTCGGCTACACCATTTTGTTGAGGTGTATGAGGGCAAGATGTTTGATGGAGAATGCCATGAGATGAAAAGAATTGTTGAAATTGATGAGATAAGTACTCACATGCATTATCACTACGAAAAGTACGAATAGGAATACCAAATTGAGTTTTTATTTCATTATAAAATAACTGAAAAATAGAAAACAACTCAGACCGCTTTTTCATTAAAAATAACCAAGTACATCGGGAATAATCATCAATAAAAGTAACAAAGTACTTAAAACCCAAAGAAGAAGAATGACGACTCGGTCCCCAAACATCAGAGTGGACCACAGAAAAAGGAGAAACAGCGTGACGACTAAGAGGACTCGGAAACGTACTACGAGTATGTTTCCCAAACTGACAAGACTCACAATTTAAAGTAGAAAGAGACGATAAATGGGGAACCATCTTCTGAAGCTTTGCAAGACTAGGATGGCCCAGACGAGCATGGATAGTAAGAGGAGAATCCACAGTTGAGCAGGCTGAAGAAGAAGGAACTAGTTGATAGAGGCCCTGAGACTCACATCCTTTGGTAATCTCCTTCCCCGAACTCTGATCCTGAAAGATGACAGAGGTTTTAGTAAAAGAAACAACACAGTCAATGGATTTTGTCAAACGACTAATAGAAAGTAAGTTAAAAGGAGAATCGGGAACATATAGAACATGTTCCAGAGATAAATTAGGTAAAAGAAGAACCGTGCCAATCCCCCGTGATTGGACCAGAGACCCATTGGCCATAGTAATAGTGGGAAAAGAACCAGTAGTGCAAAGGGAAGTGAATAAGGACTTATTACCAGAAATGTGATCAGAAGCCCCAGAATCTAGAGTCCAAGGACCAATAGAGTGCAACTGAGAGATGCCAGCAAAAGAATTACCAGTGGGAGCAATGGATGCAGTAGGACCTGATGTCTGTTTCTCAGACCACCAAGTCATAAATTCGTTCATAAGAGCAGCTGAAGGTGGTGTACTGTAAGGTTGCTCTGGAGCAGAGGTACTAGAGATAGCCTGAGCAACATGAGCATTTCGAGAAGGTGGAGGTGGCCTTCCATGAAGCTTCCAACAGCGGTCAACAGTATGATTGGTCTGATGACAATGAGTGCATAACAGCTTTCCTTTAGAGGATCGACGTCCACGGCCATACCCTTGAGTAGCAAGAGCGGAAGAGTCAACAGAATCGTCTCGACGTCCACGACCATACCCATGAGCAGCAAGAGCGGAAGAGTCAACAGAATCCACTGGGGTTGTAGGCATTATAGGAGGTGCTGATGACGTAGAGGGCTTAGAGGGAATTCTAAGCAAGGTAGACATCACGGAATCCAGTGTAGGTACTGTAGCAGATCCTAGAATTTGATCCCGATTGGCAGACAAATGGTCAGGCAAACCATATAAAATGAACAGCATAAACAGTGTATTACGTTGTTCCTGTTCTTTAGTAACATCACCAGTGAGAGGCAGAAGTTCATTAAGATCATGAAGTACACTCTGAGCCTTCCCCAAATATTCAGTCATAGGACAATTGAAGTCCCGAGTAGCAAAGGTAGTCATCAATTTCTGACACACACCATAGAGTCTCTGGGTATCATTGGTGTAGAGTGCTTTTGCCTGACTCCAAATAGCTTCACAAGTAACAGCAGGTCGAAAAATCTGCTTGATAGACGGATGAAGAGTAGCTTTAATGAGACTACACAACTGAGCATCAATCATTTTCCACCGAGTGCGCTCCGTTTCCGCCACAGATTCAGCCTTAGTGGTGAGATGGGATGTATAATTCTGCCCATCCAACCAAAGTCGCAGATCGGAAGACCAAGTGTCATAGTTGGACCCATCCAATTTATCCACACTCAACGGAGCAAGGATATAATTGGAAAAAATAGTAGACTCTGACTTTTGTCCAGCCGGAGTCCCAGAAACAGAAACATGGGAGACAGGAGGAGTGTCCATAATTAAAAAAAAATCAGAAAGAACAGATCACAGAATTAACCGGTAGAAGAGGAATCTGAGCGTCAACACAAAAAGATGTCGAACCAGAAAAATAAGACCGGATCCAGAATCGTCTCAGCAAGACGAAAAAAATCGCAACCAGCCGTGGCCGGAACGGAGTCTGCACGCGCCTCCACAATCGCCCGGAAACTGACAACGAGACAGTTCCGGGGAAAAAAAATTTGTAAACTACGATGAACAATGGGTTCACCGAAAAAAAAATTCAAACGTTCCTTAGGCTCTTGATACCATGTTGAATATCGAAAGAGAAGAGAGGAATATTTGAAAATAATACTGTGTGTATCAACTACACAGCGGAGTCTATTATATAACTAAAAAGAAAGAAAATACAAACAGATATACACGATGTGGGACTTCTATACTACTATTCTAAACTATCATTTACAACAGTGAGATTTCACACTTCAGGGAGAGATTGTTGGGATATTCTGGTATGATGAAGTCACACATTAATTGGAAATGAGTTAAGTGAAATCCATATAAGTGAGAGGATCCATATTAATCCATTGATGATGATCCTCTTTCATGGACTCACCTATCATATTAAATAAGGGATAGATTATTTTACCTAGCTTCTAATCTACCTACCTTCTCAACAGCTGTGCCTCTTTTTTGAACAAGGAACTATCAATTTTATGCGGTGTGAACCAGAGCGGTGTGAAGATGCTGTTGTGAAGCTTAGTTTATCAAAGCCAGAGCGCACAAATATGATACTCATTTTATCAAAGTAATCACAAAATCTTTAAGGTTTTGTTTGGGAGTTTGGAGGGGAAGGGAAGGGAAGGGAGGGGAAGGAAGTTGGAGGGTATTCCCTCCCCCTTGTTTGGGAGTTAAATAATGGTAAGAGAGAAATTGGAGGTCAATGAGAAATTTTTACAATTTTACCTTTTTTCTAAAATTAATATAATTATTATATTTTACAAATAAAATTAAATTTAAAATTGCTAAACAAAATTATCTATGTATATTTCACACTACTAAAAAAAAAAATCATATTTTCAACGAAAATTTTACGTTGAAAACGACAAAAATTCTGTCAAAAAAATATTTTTCCGTCGGAATACTTTTCATCGAAGGCGATGGAATTTTTATCCGATGAAATATTTTACAAAAATAAAATTTTAGTCAAAATATTCAGCGGAATTTAATTTTTGTCAAAAATTTTGACGAAAATGATTTGATAAATATTTTCGACAAAAAAAATTCCATCAAAAGTTTTGATGGAAAAAAGAATTACTTCAAAAAATTTGACGCAAAATTTCTCGTCCAAAATCTTCGAAGAAAACGTGTCTCAATGAAAATCTCAACGAAAATATTTTTTCAAATTTTTTTAGGGAAATGTTTATGTGAAACTTTCGACGGAATTTAGATTCTATAAAGAATTTTGATGAAATATATTTTTTGTCGAAAATATTTACAGAAATATTTTTCGTCGAATTTTTTAACGGAAATAATTTTGGTCGAATTGTTTTTAAAATGTGTTCCGTTGAAAATTTTGATTGAAATGTTTTTTATCGTAAATTCTGTTGAAAATATTTTTCTTCAAAAATTTTCAATGGAAATGTGTTTCGTCGAAAATTTTGACTGAAATTTTTTCGTCAAAAAGTATGACGAAAATATTTTCGTCGAAAACTTTTGACAAAATTTGGATTCTGTTAAGAATTTTGACAAATTTTTTTTTCTCTAAATTTTTTACAGAAATGTTTTCCGTCAAAACTTTTTACGAAAAAATTTCAATGGAAATGTGTTTCGTTAAAAATTTTGACAGAATATTTTTTGTCAAATTTTTTTACGGAAATATTTTCTTTTTTGACATAAATGTGTTCCATTGAAAATTTTGATGAAATATTATTTTATCGAAAAACTTGACGAAAATATTTTTCGTCAAAAATTTTCAATGGAAATGTGTTTCATTGAAAATTTTGATGAAAATATTTTTCGTGAAGAATTTCGACGAATATGTGTTTTTGTGAAATATGTTGAGGGAAATGTTTTGACGAAATTTAGATTCCATAAAGAATTTTGACAAAAAAAATCTCGTCAAATTTTTTTACAGAAATGTTTTTAGTCACCAATTTTGATGGAGATGTTTTCCGTAAATTATTTTGACGTTATTGTTGTACGTCGAAACTTTTCGATGATAATGTGTTTTTTTAAAATTTCGGACAAAAATATTTTCGTTGAAAATTTTGACGGAATTTAGATTCTATCAATAATTTTGGTTGAATTTTTTTTCCATAAAAAATTTATGTCAGTGATTATCGCAAAATTTGTTCCGTCTCTAATTTCGTCTTTAGTTTTGACAGAAGTTTTTTGACGTATATGATTATCATCAAAAAAATTCATCACTATTTTTTACGTAATATTTTTCGTCGATAAATTCTGTCGGTATTTGAGACTTTTCTAATAATGTCACATTTAAAAATGATTCACATTTATATAGTTTTCACATTTTAATGCTAACGATAGATAAGTAATTTTTAATATTTCCCCCTCCAAACCCTCCAAATTGGGGGAACTTTAATTTTTAGAAGAAGGAGGGTTTTGGTGGGTTTAACAAAAATTCCCAATTCCCTTCCCCCATTTTTTCTAATCTTACAAATAAGGGGAGAGCTTACTAAAATCTTTTCGTTCCCTTCCTTTCACTCCAAAAACTAATTCCCAAAGCCTAAAGGAAGGAAGGATGCCCTTGACGTAAAACTACATTTAAGGCAATGCACAAAGACCTAAAATGCAAGTACACAATGCATATTAGCTGCAAGTAACTTCAGCATCCCCTTTCAATGTATATAACTGAAATCCTAGTCATTATAAAAAACCAAACAGTTTTATGAGCAAATGAAGCCGAGTGATATTGGAATTTCCAACCTAAATACATTGTTCAGAATGCTATTAATATATTTAACAATGGTAAAATTCTACCAATGATCATGATTTGCTATCCATTACAATTTGTAAATGTGATACCGAGGTTAACATTTTTTACTGATCAATGTCTAACTACTACAGGTTTTCATAGCAAATATATTTTCATCGAATAATCCTATTTTCCTGTAACAATTTTCAATATCAAAATTTTAATATGGACCTACTCAACAGGTTAAAAATGCAGTGTAAGGATCGTAAAGTTTATCGTTTTTCTTCCCATTCCGAGGACAGGGCACACAACCTTTTTTTTAATATCAAAGGCGTTTCCCATCAATTCACTCATTTATTATCGTTTATCAGCGCCACCTTTTTTTTACAGAAAAATATAGGACTCGTTGTTTGCTCTTTCTTAATTCATCTCCTAGTGTCTACTTTCATGATTTCCACGTAGAAGGGTAATATTAGCTGGGTATCTATAAAATTGAACTAGCTCAGGAATATGCAAATAGTACTAATACACACAGTGTTGATCAAAATCAAGGGGTTAGAACAAATAGTCATTTTAGAACCAAAACAAGCAAAATATCGAACGCAAACATAAGTGAGTGGTTCAGGCAATTTATCAAACACAGTTAGGCAATTCAAAATCGAGAAAGAAATAACATAGAAAGAGAAATGCACGAATACAGAGAAAGGAATAACGGAGAAAATAAACTAATACAGAGAAAGGAATAACAAAGAAAGGAAAAACATATATAACGAGAGGAAGACAGCACAAGAGAAAGAAAATACTTGAATATGAGGGAGAGTGAAGTGAACAAATTAGGAATATACACTATACACTATAAGAAAAGGTGTATTTCGCGACTGAATATCAATGACGGTTAGATATAAACCGTCTTAGAATACATTATCACGACCGTCGTAGAATACATTATCAAGAATTCAACGATGGATATCAGAGTCGGTTTGTAACTGCCTCAGAATATATCGTTTCACGACGGTAACAACCGACTCAGAATATAAAATTTCACGACGGTTGTATACCCGACTCAGAATATATCATTTCACGACGGTTACAACCGACTCAGAATATATCATTTCACGACGGTTACAACCGACTCAGAATATATCATTTCACTACGGTTACAATCGACCCAGAATATACAATTTCACGACGAATTGAAGGAATGTGAAAAAACACAAAACGCATTGGAGGAACTAAATGACAACAACCACTAAGTCGTTGAATTCCTTATAATATATTATTATTATTAATATATATTACATAATTTAGACATGAAGCATCGAAATTGAATGATGGTTGCATAATTTCTATATGTGCTCCAATGTCTAGTCTGGGACAATTGGAATGATGAAAACTTAATTGATATAGTATGATTTGGAGATTAAACCGAAGATTTCACATATTTGATCAAAAAATCAATGTAATTTATTTCATACAGCTCGCTCAACGAAAAAATGAGCCAGGTTCTACAGGATCAAACGTGTAGGACTTAGAGAAAATGATGTGATTATAAGGAGTAATAATTGATCATGGGTTTCAATTTTGGGAGTTTGTTCATGTCATTTCACATGTATAAGACATGCTAGTTGACAATTATTCATGTAGTAGGGAGATAACAAAAGAGGTGGACACAATGAATAATAACTACACACATATAATGTCAAGAAGGAGGTTGGGATCGGTTAGAACACAATAACAAGTCTAAAACAAAACTCACATTAAAATTTAATAAATGGAAAAAATATTTCTGCAGTTAATGCAGATAAGTTATCTGTATTTATTTCCAAAACGACGTCGTTTTGGTATTGAAATCTTAAAAATTTATAAATATAAAGAATATTATAACCCTGAAATAAATTAAAATTACAAAAATATCATGATTTTCGTCCCAAAACGGCGTCGTATTGGGCTTACTGCAGATAACTTATCTGCATTAACTGCAGAAAAAACGAACCCTTAATAAATATGTAGAAATATGACATTCTTAATCGATAGATGAAATTCAAAACAAATTAATTATTAGACATGAGAGATATAAATGATTATTAAACTTTTGTGTAGATGATATATATATAAAAATAAAAAATAGTGAATTATTTTATTTTAATGAATAAATATTTTAATGAATACAATATTGTATTTAGTAAATTCAAAAGGGTAGAAAAATATAATTTAAATTGAAACATTTTCAAAATATAAATTTTATTTGAATATAATATATTTGAATTATATATCTTTGATGTTTTATGCTTTTTATTGAATATAGTATTTTTGATGAATAAACTTATATTTAATCTATTGAATACCCCAAATGAGTGTGAAAGCATTGATTGAATGAGACAAACACAGTATTGGAGGTTATTTGAATTTTGAATTTAATGTAATAGGAGTTGATTGTGATTTGTATTTAATAGGAGTTAATTGTGTTTTGTATTTAATAGGATGCTTGCGTTTTGTATTTAATAGGATGCAATCAGTTCCTATTAAATACAAATTGCAATCAGTTTCTGTTAAATATAAATCGCAATCAACCCCTATTACATTAAATTCAAAATTCAAATAATCTCCAATACATGGAAAACTGATTGAAGATTCTGCTAAGTATTTTTATAATGAATATGCAATACGGGAAAGGTTCGTTGTTCGCCTTGATCGCTGTCATCTTTGATTTGCTTGTTTATCATATTTTAAAATCTAATAGGTTTGCGTACTATATCAAGAGGAAAGTAACAAAATCAATTTATCAAAAAAAAAAAAGTAACAAAATCAATTCATGTAAAAGAACGCGAAGAATAATATTGTACATATAAAAAATTAAAAAATTATAATTAATATTATAATAAATAATTATAAATAAAATTATAATTAATATTATAATTTGGAGGCGGTTTGAACCGTCGTGAAATGACCTGTGAACCGCCTCTGTATACCTCTTTTGTTGTAGTGAGATCTGCTCTCAAAATCCAAGAAACACACAAAAAAGAAGAAGAATAAGAACAAAATAATGTAACATTCAAAGATCTATATATACCAAGCAAATTAGAAAAGTCAGCGTAGCAATGAGAACTCCAAGATTTGAAGCTCAATTGCAAGCATAATGCATGATAAAGAAAGCAACTGAAGCTCACGCTTAAGAAAGAAAATGAGTTAGCTAAACTTTAGGGTTTATCTCAAAAACAATGAGTGAATAGAAAAGGAAAATATTTTCTATAAAAAAAAAACTCAAAAATAGCTCCGCTACATTTAGAAAATGATATTGCTAATTGGGGGCATATTCATATTTTTCTCAACATGTAATAAATGTGGTTAAAACTATGGGGCAATGGCTGTGTTTTTTGAAGTGAAGGAACTATAAATTTTATGAACCTGATAAATCACGACTACGACTATTAAGAGAGGCAGCGGCGGAGCCAAGATTTCATTTTAGGTGGGGGCAAAAAATCTGACACATCAAATTATCAAAATTTTATCATAATTACACAAATCTATTAGGAAAAAAATGTATCGTGAATTCTAGCATACTTATCTAAAAAGCCATCGAGATACTGCATAATTTCATAATTTATCAAGAGAGAGTGTATAAAGTCATAAAGACTATTCAAATATTTTCAAACATGAAAAACCAAAACACTCATACTCACACTTTTTTGAAGCATATCTTCACAAAATAAAATCAATCACAGGGAAAATTAGAAAAATTTCAGAATAAAAAAGCACCAATTTAAGAGCAAATACCATTATGGTTTTTAACTCTGAGAAAACAACAAGCAAATACAAAGACACTATTGGAATTTTCAACTCCATTCAGAATGTATTAAGCTATTAGCTGAGAGAGAGCATAGATAGGACCAAATAATAATTTCTTATAAAATTATATACAATAATGATTTTTTTTTTTAAATCAGGAGGGGCCTAAGCCCCATCTAACGACAACACGGAGAGGGTATTTTTGTCAGATAAAATGTGCGAAATTTTTCCACTAAATGGCAATATAAGAATACTACCCAATGAATTTTGCTTTACAATTTTAAATTTCGAGAATCTGATTTTTTTAATAAATTTTTTATATTAAATATGAATAAATAAAATTTTCAATATCGAAAATCTAAAATTTATCCCTATATCATATACACTTTTTTGATTTCTTAATAAACGGCTGCTCGTGGTTCTTTTATTCTTAACAGGAATATATTCAGTAATGTGTCAGCATCATCTTTTTACCAGCTTGAAACAACTAAGATACTACTGCACAAATTCTCAATAGACATTGGATATACTGTCTCGTTTTTTCCCTTTCTTTTATTAGCACTACAAATTTATAAGTACCATTCCATACGATAGCTTTCTAAAAGAGTATCATTAAATTTGAAGTTTTATAACGATTGTGCTCAACAATGTTATTTTATATTATAAGACTTCTATGATACACTGTAATATATGATTACATCAAAAAGAAAAGAAAAAAACAAATTAATCAGTGAAATGAACGCAATTGGATATACGCCTTCAATACTGGAGATTTAAGTTATTTTTAAATGGTGCAATCTTAAAACCTTAGAGAACACCTGCAAGTCGGATTAATTGTGATATACATAGTATATTTTCAAAAAAATATATATTATTTTTAAATGGTGCAATCTTACACCAATGGAGAGAACACCTACAAGTCACGTGCTGATACACATGATATTTTTTTTTATCATTTTAAAAAATTATAGTTACAACTTTTTTTTTGTCAATCTCTTCCAACCATATCTTATTACTGTTGATTTCCGTCAATCAACGGTTATCATTTATTGTGAATTAATAATTAATTAATGAATTTAATTTTAAAATAAGAAAAAATATTGTCATTTAAAATCAACGGTGATAAGCTATGATGGTAAGAGGTTGTAAAAAAAAATATTGTAACTTTATCCTCCCTCCATTTTAAAATATGTACCTTTGTGTTATTTAAAATAAGACGACTATTTTTGATAAAATAGAAAATTTTCCCTCATGACAGACACAAATAAATAGTAAGAATCTCATTCTTAATTCTGAACTTTACAACCGATCTCTTCATTGTTTATTGTCTTATTGCAAAAATATGCTATACGAAATTACTGTATCACTTCCATTCTCGCCTTCGAAGGGTTTTCAAATGTCAAGAATAATTCTCTAATTTTTAATTTCCACAATATTGGGATACATATAAAATTTAAGTAAGATCAGTTTTAAATTCTCTAATCATTTTAAGTTTTTTAACCCAAAAGCTCTATTAGATAAAATTATATTAATATTTTTTTGTAAATTATTTTTCTAATAAATTAGGGATGGTGAACATTAAATTCATGATTACTTAACTATAAATGCTCTAATATTATATAAAAAACGAATTTAACCTAAAAACTTATTAAATTATTAAGTGAGGTTACATAATAGTTTTTATATTATATTTCTCTAATAAAATAATTTATAAAAAATCAAGATTCTTTTAATAACAATAATTGTAAACTTTTTTCATTTAAATATAAACTTGATAGAAAAAATTAAAGCTCATCACTTTTACCCAGGGCAGCCCATGGCACAACATATTGTGCACTTGTCTGCATTTGTAGACACAAATTTGGGAAAATTCCTTTTTTTTTTACAGGGGTGGGTGATTTAAAACAAGTAAAAAAAAAAATAAAGATAGGCTCAATCCAACCAACTCCTATAATTAAAAGTTTAAAGCTTAAATCCTAACCCATTGCCTTGTCTTTTTTTTATTTAAAAATAAATCTTATTAGCTCCAAATCTTAATAGAATACTTCTAGTTAAATTCAATCTTCATCTTAACCACACGTGATTTTTCATGTTTTTTTGTGAAGCAAAAGTGGCCAATTTTGGATCAAATAGACATCGAAAGAGGTGAATTTTTGATCGATTAACCCCTCCAATTATATTATATTTTACAAATGTCTTTTTGTGTTTTTTTTAATTATCATTATCGATTATTTATTTAAAACTTTGGTTGATTCACCAAAGTTTTACTTTTGAAGTGAAAGCAAAAATTGGATCATGATCATAATATTTAAAAAAAAAATTCGACAAAAATGTGTAGACATAATTTTTTTTTTCTAGGTTCGCCACTGGCATCCTAAGCAACTATTATTGATGGACTAAGCTACATCAATTGTGGCAAATAGATCTAATATCATGTTTCAATGAATACTCCTAGTTAGATTCATTTCACTTAACCTATTATCAATATGAGATTCCATCATACTTGAATGTTCTAACAATATAAATATAATTATGTATAGGTAAAAAATTAAAAATTAACACTAAATCTCGAGGGGTTTATACAGTAAAAGCACTGACATAGGCTTGGATGAATTTTTTTTAACTTGACTCTTTGGTGCAGCTTCTAAATTACTTATTTTAACGTAGCTCCATGTAAACATTGTTTTGTTAAAGTTTGGATGGAGTTGCATTGAAATAGTAGCTAACTATGAATCTAATTATTAAGTCTTATGTGTTTTGCATCATTATATGATATAATGATAAACCCCTACCAACATTTCCTCTTATACGCTTTTGTGTATCATTTTTTTTGAAATTTGAAAGAGTTATTTGTTTTTTAACCCTAATTATGTGTCTGTTTTAAATGATTAATGACTATCACTTCTTGGGAGATTTCTATTTATTTTTCCTTTCTCTTTTATGTCTTAGGAGTTGCCGCTACCTACCAATCGTCTTTGGTGGCATGACAACCCCAACAATTTTGTTTTTCAATATTTTTCTTGAA
Source organism: Gastrolobium villosum (assembly GCA_032173675.1). Classification (NCBI taxonomy): domain Eukaryota; kingdom Viridiplantae; phylum Streptophyta; class Magnoliopsida; order Fabales; family Fabaceae; genus Gastrolobium; species Gastrolobium villosum. Next base: position 86,164 of record JAVKPL010001865.1, on the reverse strand, counting down.
TTTTTGTTTGTCATTGACTCATGTATAGTTATCTTATGTACATACTAGCTTTTGTACACTATTTTTACAATGATTAAAAATGAATAAATTATTAGTTGGTATTGTATATAGATTGGATAACGGATTCATTTATTATGGTAATGGTTAAACAATCATTAGCTAGCTCATTAATCAATTTATGCTTAACCAATAATTCAATAATGTTTAAAATTGATATAAGCATAATGGTGTGCAAGAAAAAATTTTAATTTATTTATGTACTTAATAATGATTATACATTAGTTTCTATTACAATTTTCTTTTTCAAAAACTAATTAATTTTTATCAAATATATACAACAACATCAGTATGGACTTACAGAATCAATTTATACCAATATAAATTCTTACACTCAATCTTAGTTATTGATTCAACTTTTAGTTAATGACTTTAATTTTTTAAAATCATATGATTTGTTAGTTGAAGTTATAAAATCAACTATTAAGATTATATATATAAATATAAAGCATTAAAAGAGAACATCCATAACATGGATGACGAATCGACCATATGATTAAGGCTCTTGGAAGTGGAGTTTAAAATTGTTGAAAACTTTGTCGTTATTAAGAAAGCAATGTAAAGTCAAAGACATAGCAAGTGCCTAATGGGATATGCTGTTTTTGCCGAGGATGAGTGGTCTGCATATGGTACACTTTGGTTCATGTTGAGTTCAATGAACATAATATCTGTTTTTTGAACGAAAGGAAACACAGCCAGAGCGCACCAAAACCTTACGTGTGCTTGTTGCATGATTGTGTTTAGAAACTTTCACATCTCATGAATCCCATACCTCAACTTCCATCACCTCATCAAATTGCCTCAAAACCAAAAGAAAAATTGCTTCAAACTTAGACACATCATAAAAGATATTTTCCTAAAAACATGTTCAAGTAAATATTTTCATAACAAAATTTGCTTCATTTAAAAATTCTTTATTATATTTGATTAATTTAAGTTACTTGCCCTTAAAAATGAGGTGAAATAATAATTCAATTCAAATATGAATGAATTCTCGTTGCTGAATTTTTCGTCCCTATTTTTGTAAGTGTACCAAACTAACCCTTAACATCGTATTCTCTTCCTTTCATTTCCTCGTTGATTCTGTTTTCTCCCTTCACCTCCCAAGTCCCAACACCCACATAAACCATTAATTGGGAAGAAAGAAGAAAGAAAATTAAAATCATATCAGAATGGGAGATTTGGGAATGGAAAAGGGAGGACAGAGTTTTAGTATATCTCTTGATTAAGAGGTTTTTTTTTTTTTTTTTTTTAAATGAGGTGAAGATAAGAGAAGATTATTATGTAATCTACAAAACCCTTTCTTTTTTTGATAAACAAACCCTTTCTTTTTTATTAGTGAACATAAATAATTAAAAATAGTATTTAACAAAATTATTTTATTTTATTTTTCCAGAATCCAGGAACACAATTTGACAAATAAAAAAATTATTTCTTTTTCGGCTTTTTTACTTTTCTGAAGCAGAATATAAAATATATTACCTATTTAATTCTTAGATAAATTATTTATCAATCTAATACAAGTGAAACGCGCATAAGAAATGTGCACGTTTAAGTTGTGCATCACCACCATGTGTGACTAATGCTAAAATTGAAGCATACCTGCTAAGTGTTGTACTTTGCGAAACATGCATGAGATGCACGCGCAGCTTGAACGCACACTGCAAAAGTACCTATCTTACATTGCGCTGATTTTTGCATAAATTGTGCTATACTTCCTATGCATATTTTACTCGCATTAAATTAATATATAATTTATCAAAAAAATTAAAACTAACAATGTCTCTTAGGCCCGTTTTGGATGAACTTTTTCATTTTCTTCAAAAATTATTTTTTTTAGGAAAAAAAACATTTGTTACTATAAATCTGTTGAGATATTTGCTTTTTAAAAAAATATAATTCATAAAAAAAGCCAAGAACCTACTCTTTTTTTTTTTCGGAAGCTAAATTTTTTAATTTCCAAAAAAAAAAAACAGAAATTAAATCATAATTTTTTCCTTCAAAAATCAAATATTTAAAAAAAAATCTAAATAGCTTTGTATTTTGTAAAAATTACTTCTAAATAAAAAAAAAAAACTTCTTTTGTTAGAAGTCCAGCCAAACGGACACTGCATCAAAAGGTCTTTCTACATTATTTATTACGTACACACATCGTAGAATACGCTAGTAGAATTGAATGTACACTATTTATTAAATATATATTCTTTTAGTGGAACTAGAAATAAATTATTACCAGATATATTGTACAAAGGAAATGTTGTATTTAATAAAATTCCACCATATTTTTCTGTTCAATAAACACATGAAAATAATGTTCGTACAGAATCACGAATATCAAAACAATCGTCTAAAATATAATACAGCAACAATAAATAACCTCAGCAAGCATCCAATTAGAATCCACGAGTAATTATAATGCAATCATGATTTCAGAAAAATATAACAATTCTAAAATACATGTTAATTATAAGTTTATGAGAAAAAATATTAGGCGTAGTTTATAATAATCGCAACAACAAAAAAAAGAAATATCTGAAAAAATCCGAACATAATAATCGTAAGAAAAAAAAGAAATATCTGCAGATTGAAAAGTCTGAACTAAATGTAAAACAAGATACCTCGGAAACCATAACTAAATTTTACCAATCAGATAAAAGTGCATATTCTTTTGGTTTGTTTAATGCAACGCTTAACAGAGATGACGGACAAGCCACATTCATTTATCTCACTCCATGTAGAATTTGCTTCCTTGATTCACTGTATGCACATTCAAAGGCTCCAGCAATTAAGCTATAACAAATAACCCACATTTAAAACTTAAATGACAACTGACTGCACTTACGGTTTAAGGCACACAAAAAGGCCGACATATGGTTCAAAACTCGTTAAAATGTGGTAATTGTCATCCACCTTTACAAACAAAGAAGAAAAAACAACAATGCAAAGAATACAATTTTTCATTAACTATATAAACAAAAATACAACAATGAATACATAAAAGGCAAACAAACTAAAAGAATATGGGTGCTAATTTATACTCATCAATGTCTATGCCGTGAGAAACTTGGGGATCCAGTATTATAGGTACCTCTGTAGTTTTTGCTAGGAGACTCCATTGAGTTCCTGAAGGGAGAATAGGCAGATTTGGCTGGCTCTGGCACCGAGTCCAAAGGAATAGATTCTGCAAAGCATGCTGTGTTAATTCGTGTGCGCTCAAGCTCTGACTGAAGAAACTCGGAGCTGAACTGCTGTGCAAGAGACTGAAATACAAAAAATATACCGCTTTAGGCAGTAAATATAGTAACAGAATTTATCATATGACGACTTGTACTAGAGCCAATATAAATCCTTTCCAAGCAAGTAAACCATTTTTCACAACATAAAAAAACCACATCAAATAAACCTTGTTCAAATCCAGCACAAATCATGGAACAAAAATAATCACTAATTCATTCAGCATTCTCAGCATTTAGACATGTGAAATGAATACCCAACTACTACATTAACAAGTTGCTTACAATGAGCTCGTCTGGTGATACGGTTGTTCCTTGTTGTTTATCATCTGCTAGTGCGTCTTCACTACCACGAGTTGGCCGACGATTATGTCCTGGATTGTCGACAGCTTCAGTCACACTCTCTGTGGCTTTTTCCAAAAGTAAACCTTGTAAAGACTTCAAGGAATCTCTTGCATCAGATGTAAAATATGGGTTTAATATAGTCTCGAAGTACTCAAGCTGCAGAGATACGAGTCAATTAATCAACAATCTGAGCCAAAAATTAAGTTCTTAGTCATTATGTCTGAATAATAGAAGCACCTCACGTTTTAGCATATTACTGGAAAAAAAGTCATAAACAATACATTTTCCTGGTTTCTTATTATTTTCAAGTTCCCACAGTAAAATAGGTGCTTTCTTATTCTTCCCCCACTGTGGAGACTGGAGAGCATCAATAATGCCCAGACAAAGCTTTTTTGAAATAAAGGGCTACCAAAGAACCTCATTGTTAGTCTCGGTGGTGTACATAATGAAGAGGGGGTAAGTGGAATAACTACAGTATTGCGTTATAGAGGGTTTCTTTTTTACTTTGTACAGTTAGGAAAGAACAGTGGGAAAGGGGAAAGCTTCTCAAGCAAGAAAAAATGGTAGGTTAAAACTGCCCAATTTTAACATCTCCCTCTTTACTCATCATCAGAAGCATAAATTATTAATAAAACATTTCTTTTCTTTTCCCCAATACATCAAAGTTTAGGGGAAGCCGGAGGGGAGGAAGCTGCCCTGTTCCTAAGTCAAGCATGCTACAAGCTTCACCAAGGGCTTAATACACACTATCTATTATCATGTAGGGCTTAATATTCCTCAGCACTTCAACTTACCTCAAGCATTAGTTGACAGAATCCATTTGTATCAAGAGCTCTAAGATCTTTAGTTTCATTTTCATGAAAAATGCTGATGAATGTGTCAATCAAGCCTTCCACAAGAATGCCAAGTGTTTTATCCAAGAGAGGTTTAGCACCAGCAAAAACCTATGGCAAAAAACAGTTCATCTCAGCAGACTACTCTTGAGCAAATACAATAAAATAATTATTTGCTTAAGCTAGTGCTGATCAGATTCTTTAAACTTTAAACATAAAAGCAGTGTCTAAAAACTAAGTTTTTAAAGTAAAGATCTGCTTGTGACTAGAATGCTCAAAACATCATATGAAGGTTATCCGCTCAGAATTCTAGATGTGCATGGCCTCAAAACCAATGTGAACAGCTACTTCAAAAGTTTAGCAAAGTATAATACCATTAACACAGGTCCATAAAAAGTATCCATAGTCAAATGAGCATAAAATTAACTTTCTGAACACAGAATATTACTTCGTCAAACATTTGATATAGAAAAGCCCATTCTAAGGTCAAGTCCTTCACCTCGACAGTATTCCTGATGCGTTGAACCAATAATCTAATTCAAAAATAGAAACATGTATTTCTACATTGACCAGCATCTAGTTATAACTCGTAGAGGATTTTTGGTAATTCTAGTCAGCCACGCATTCAAGTTTGGGCAATTTCCTTGTCAGCAACTTCAACGTTTTTGTCCTATATTAAATATGCATAGTATTGTCCTTGTATTAGTATACGTAGTATTGTACTACTGTTCAGTGTTAGTTCTGTCAGTTCAGGTTCAGTTAGCTTAGCTAGTTAGTTACTGATCTGTTTCGGATCAGTTATGCTGTTATTCAGTTGTCAGTTATACAGCTGTACCCTATAAATATCTTCACCGTGCATCAGTGAAGACAGATTTCATATTATTCAGATTACAGAGACTAGTTCTCTCCAGAGTAAGAAGCATATTATAGCAGTGCTATCTGATTCTAGTCCTTTAGCATCTTGGATTGTAAAGGAATGCTCAGACTTTTAAAGGAAATCTGTGATCTCTAGATTTACTTTAAACAATCAGCTTTTCAATGGCCTTTGTGGTGTTCAGCACATGGTGTATTATATGAAGTAGTCTCCTTGGCAGATATAAAGAGAAAACCTTTGCTGGATTTTGTATCTTATCCTCCGATGCTTTGTGTTTCTCTTTCCTTCAAATAAAACTAGACTTTTACCTTTAAAAGTAATGAACGTAGGATTTATATCCCATATGGCATGGAATAATTACCTCGGCATGCACAGCTACCAATGTGTGCAGCAACTCTACTGCTGCATCACGGACACCCTGAAAGAAACCAGCGTACAATGGAACATAAAACCAAAACAGCATTTTCCAAAAAAAGGGGCAGGGGGGGTCAAAAATCATTTTAAAGGAAAACAAACAAATAAATAATGAGAACTGTCATATTTACAATAAACACTATCATCACTAGTTCCTCACTTTAACTGCCGGTGCTGCTCCCCATTCGATGCCAGAATTCAACAGATAATTCATGGCAGCAGATCTGATCAAGTTTGCCTGATAAAAACACAAAGCATCAAGGTACTGAACATTAAAAGCAGGACTACACAGTGCAATTTTTTTCCAACAAGAAAGAGTATGTCCAGTATTACTACCTGTTAAAGAAATATAAAACCATTACATGTAACCTCACCCAACAGTTTAAGTTTTTGAGTTGAATTAGTTCTTTACATGGTATCAGAGCCAACGTGACTAAGTGGTTACGAGTTCGATCTTCACCGCCCCCATTTTAATAATTAAATATTGTGGAGTTTCTTAGCACATGCAGGTTGGACCTGATGCATATCCACCAGTCAAGCCCAATTGGCTTTCGTATGAGGGGCTGTGTTAGACAAATATAAAACCATTAAATGTAACATCACCCAACAGCTTAAGCTCTTGAGTTGAATTGGTTCTTTACAACCTTGTCCTTCCTGCTTCAGAATACCCTTTTTTTATTCTGGACCACTATTAATCTAAATTCAAATGTTTTACAGTACTTAACATATTCCAACAAATCAAACACAACTCAACTTATACATTAAAAATATTTTACTGGAGACTAATCATGGACCATCTGTTATTAGCCGACTTGATTTTAGAGCTTAGCATAACTTACGCAGAAGTAGAAATTAATTTCTTCATTTATTTTCTTTCATTATTCATAGTCAACGGCTGAAACTGGGGCTGCAGAGAATACAGGCTAGTAGACATGGAGGAAGAGGAGCTGGTGGTTACTATCCATCAGTACACAAAACCTTATAATTTATTTTGTGTAGAATATAGGTATTTCAATATTTGAGAAACAAAAGGCAAGGTCTATTATCCTAAATGATAATTTTTTATAAAACAACCACGAAACTGTCAACTGTAGCAGGTATTTCACATAATCCAGAAAAGTAGCTTTCAGAAAAATTAACAAGTACAATGGTATCCACAGACCAAAAATAGTAATTAGATTCTCCAGTAACTCTGATTATAGCCTCTATATTCATCTACTTCCCTCCCCGTTATTTCCTTACCTTTGCAAAAGTATATTGTTCAAGGACTTTCTCTTCAAGCCCTGAGAAACAAATCACAAGATCTTGTACATCACTGTTTCCTTCATCCTTCCCCCTGAATTAAAGGGAAACAAAGAACCAAATGTACTAGTAAATACAAAATAGGCAAAAATATTTTAGTAAAACACTAAATACCACAATGCGACTAGTCAGTCACCTAGGGGATGAAACAAGAGAAGAAATTTGATCTGTTGAAAATCATTGCTAGCCAAATTAAATCCCAGTCCCAACTCTCAATTAAACAATGCAGTACAAAAAATTGAAATATAAACAAAGCCATCATATTTAATGAATGCTGCCAAGCAAATTATTTTAAGGATATCAAAGCAGACAGGACTAACTGATTAAAAAACCTGAGTAAATTCTGATATGAACCAAGTGATAATTTCTAGCATAGTTAGCTCTTGCAACCTAACCAGGTCAGCAAACCTCACTCAACTTTAATAGTACGCATTCCTTATGAATACCAAAATATTTTACTCGTATCAATAGACGTTGCACAAATTAATCTCTTTCATAAAGTAAGAAGGGAACAACAATGACAAGGTACCTGGAATTCATCCAGATATGTCTATATTTGTCATACAACTCATAAGAAAGTTCATCTTTGCAATATCCGATATTGCTTAGAACAATCAATAACTGTTGATGGGGATCACTGACACCTCCTTGAAGATCAGGAGCATCTTCTTCTAATTCATGAGTATATCCATTTGGCAACTGGGAGCCTTCTTTATCGGATCTATGTTGGCCAATTTCGATTCCAATACGCTCTAAATTACCTGACAAACAACCACAGAAGCCCACTTTATAACTGAAAATTTAAGTGATCCAACACCATTTTGTTCTTCCATTAACTTACTTTCATTTCCCTTTATTTCTTTTATCTGGAAAAGTATGCTATTGGACATAAGATTAGGTCAACTAATTCAACATACCAGCGAAATCCAGGAAGCAGTTTAAAAATGCAAGTCTAACAGATTCTTGAATTTCTTGAAGTTGCATAAATGTATCCTCTGACTTCGTTGCCTCACTCCTTAAGGACTGAAGCATCCTGCAAAGATCATTATTGAAATATTAACACTAAATTTTAAATAAAATAAATACCAGTTGTAAAGCAGGGAACAGGGTTCTCATTAAGATGTTTGACATTTTTTCTTGTTGAACACATGGGTACATTTTTTCTTTAAGATGTTCACAAGTAACTGATATTACTTTTCAAAATTGAATATAAAAAGTTTTCTTGCGATTTTTCCCAAAAGAGACATTCAATGAAATTGACTAAAGTTTGGGGCAAATTCTTTTTCCATTCTTCTGTTTCTTTCAGCTTAAGTCTTTCTAAATTAAAAAAGAGAGGCTTTTGATTGTTTAGGAAAAACATTATAACGACAACAATTTCCTTCATGACAACTATGAAATTTTTATCTATTTTCAATAAAAAAGTTATATGCATTTTTTTCAACACTACAACAAACAGGCACTTTTTGTTATTCCTGCTCATCCATAAACTTAGATTTTTCAGCCTGTATTTTTTTCTTAAAAGATTAGCTATAAAAGCTTAGTCCTACAATTATTTTACTCTATTTTATATTTATTCTGCTGCAGTTTGTCAAGTAATTTTTAAAAATAAACTAAAACCAGCCAGGAAAAGGTTTAGTGCCTCTGTAACTGCATTATAATGTGTTTCCTAAAAATAATTTCCCCAAATCTTCATTAACATGAATCTTATGAGATATAAAATTATTGTTGGGCCTCTACGGCTCTACCTAAAAGCTTAATGTTTAAGGAGAATTGGCCTTTGACATGGTATCAAAGCCTCCATGAAAAACTAGTTGGTATTTCAATCCTTACCGCCTCTATTCTTCATAACTTAGTTAACCTTCAGCACAAGGTAAACTGAGTATGTAAATTTCCCATATTTCAAGCCTAAAGTACTGTTGCATGAGGCAACTTGTTATAGATATAATTATAAAACCATTATTGGTCCTATATCTTAAAAGCTTAAGTTTTTAGAAGAGTTGGTCATATACAAATCTAAATCTATGATTCTGCTGCCCACAATCATGAATCTCCAAAGTCAGATTAACACTAATCCTTTTCCTCTAAAAACCAAACTGTACTTAATGGTCAGACACGAAGAAATTTGAAATTATAAGATGATATTATCATGTGGCAGGTTTGAATATGCATACATAATTGGTAAATAAAAGTTATAAAATTGATGTAATTCTCATTGAGCAAAAACCATATCAGATCCTATAGGATAATATTTAGACTTACGAATTGGTTTGATCCATTGCTGAAGCCACAACTGAACGGAATGTTAAAGGCAAGTATGATATTGCATATGGGGATTTGTTCCTTTCAAGAATTGAAACAATAACCCATGTCACATCCTTTGAAACCTCTTCAACTGACCCTCGCATCCAAGAGCATAGCCTCAGAACATAAATCCTTATAATCTCTGGTTGGAGTGTTCGAAGAGCACCAACTGGAACAAAAAGAATGACAAGCACTCAGAATCTTAACATATGACAATAACTTTATAGATTCAGATAATTAATACCAGCAATCGGAGGTGCAGCTTCCTTCAATTCCAAAGCTACACATGCTTTGGATATATCTTCTATGGCATCACTCATGTAGGACCGGAGGACATTTGATTCCTCTAGATCACGAAAAATGTTAGTAACCTGCATCAATGAGAGACTATCAGGATATGTATGAAATACCAATAGGGAAAAGAGAAAACCATGGACTACATTCTACTTGTCAAATCAAACATGTTGTAATAAATACTTCTAAATTATTTGATTAGGTTTTGGGATGCAGGTAACCCATGATCTTATATTGATATAAAAATAAGTTTCCAAATATAACAACTAGGACTAGAGAGAGAGAAGGAAGGGGAGCCAAATACAAGCCGGATCTAGAAACATAGGTGAAAATACAAGACTGAATAAACTAGATATCTAGGAATGACATGATAGACAGCACTAACAAAAAACTCTGTTGGCCTAATAGCATAGGAATGACAGGATCAAAGAAAAGATTATTCAGATCAGAAAGACTAAGGACAACACACCAATATATCTTTTATAAGAGCATCTTGACAATCTTTTTTATGCAAAATTTTGCACGGTTTGTTCAATTTTGATGTCAAATCAAATATATCATTTGCTCTGTAGCCAGATAGAAGTTCAAGTAAATCTAAACAGGGAAAATTCCACAAACATTTCTGGCCCATGAAGTCCAATCAGAAACCAAAATAAAAGATAAAAAACCCAAAAGATAATGCTATAAAACACACACAAAGATAACACTGGAGGAAAAATCAGAAAACTATTTTTTCAGGCCATAATACTTGAACGAGATTGCAAGATTGGAAAAATATATATTTTTATAGCAGGAAAAGGGGTCATGTGAACAAAGTACCTTGACCCCATACACCGAAATTGTGTTGCATATCATTGCGGCAACTTCATCAAGAGAATGACTTGAATATTTCCCATCTCCAGCTTTTTCTTCAATTTTATTTGCGGAACTGTTGGAATTTGAATCACTGGGAACTTGGGAAGACTAGAAAAGAAAAAAAATATAGCAGATGTAATTATGCATGACAACTTGAAGAAAATAAACAACATTGAAACAAAATATATAGAATGGTAAAATACGAACACATGATCCTAACTGCATTTCCAGAAGTATCCTATGGAGTCTACATTACAGAGGAAGTGAAACTGAAAACTTGAAAGCAGAAACAAAGAATAAAGAAAAGAAAATATGAAAATCCAGACATGCATTCATTCAGAATCAAAACAAAATGTCATAAATAACTCATGCATATACATACAGAAAATTAAAAAAAAAGAAGATCATAATACCTTTGCAAATTTTCCACTAAAAACAGAGAGTGCAACCTTCCAGAAGGCTGGTATGTGATGGATGATTACAGCAGTTAATCTGCGGATATACCTTCCTCTTAAACCATCAACTTCTTCACCAGTTAGATCTACAGGATGAGACTGGACGGCAGAATGGGTATTACCAAGAACAGGAGAGTTGTTGATATCTGACTGACAATAGTTATAAAAAGAATATTAAGAAAAAGTTAATACCAAATTTTTAACCTGCTTAATAACATTACATGACAATAAATTCTGCACCTACAGATTCACTCAATTCTTCTTGAATCTGCCTCCATCTGGCATCAGAAAGAGCCCTTTCACGCAATTCATTATGCAAATTTTCCATTCTGGCCTCATGATCTAAAGTACACTTCTCAAGCAAACCACGAATTCTCAGATTCTGTGAAGGAACAAACACAATGGACTCAATAATTTGGCCATCCAATGAAAGTGAAAATGACAAGTTCTAAAACAATTAAAAAGGGTGAAAAATGTTAAAGGGGGCAACGGGTACAAATCAACATGATTCTTAGTCTTCACAACAGGCCTACGACAATATTACCAACAGCAACATCCTAGCTATTGGCATTTTATCATTACTCCTTAGCACTAGCACTGTTTAATATATAGTCAAAACAACTCTGGCAGTAAATATGAAAACTAAATGGCAAATATTTCAAATACATGGCATGAATAGGAATTTTCAAACCTGTATATTCAAATAATGCCACACTGGATCTGACTCTGGTTCCAAATCCAACAGTAACCTCACAGTATTCTCAAGCTACACAAAGAACAAAACAAGTCTTAGAATCATTCCTGCACGTAGAAAAACAAGAAGGCCACTGCAACCCATCTCTAACTTGATCACCATATTATCGACACATAAATATCACTGGTCCATGTTACTGTCAGTATAGATGGGTTTTATTGTGTACACATAAACAACAAAAAGATAGGAATTTAGATGTTCCTAATTCATCTCTCTTCCATGTGATCCAGAACAAGACAATGTCACATGTAATGTTAATAAGAACCAGCATAATACATAGCTTACAAGTCTTTGTTCATGAAGTACAGAAAAGAAGCCTGGACATTTTGATATTGATTCATGACAAAAACTTATGTTCTGTTTTTGAAAACTGATTATCTATTTAATGATGTTACCCTAAAGTCCATGTCTTAAGCACATTTTGATGAAATCTTGATTTGCTGGACATAACCTGTTGTTAGACCTATGGGCCTTACTTTGTCAAGTTGTCAACAGTTCCATAGTAAACTCATTAGTTTTTTTCCCTTGTATAGAAAAGGAGATTTAATTTCAAGAAAAATGACGGGAAGTACAATGAGGCTGAGGATAAGGTATCCTCAAAAGCATAGAAGAGAAGAAACACACAAAGAATAAGAAAATTAAGAATGCAGCAATTCTGTCCAATCTCTTCTCATATTAGATATGGAAACTACCTTGAAACAGACACAGGCAGAAAATGCAGAACAAAGAGCAACTTAAAAACATAAGTAGTCTCAGACCTCAGTAGTTTATCATACAAGCAATTTGATTTAAGTTAATATTGTTTCACAAGCTTAAGTAATTTTTTCAAAAGTGATGTTGATGTTGATGATTTTGATGTTAAACCAATAAACTATACCAGTGTCATACCCAAATGGTATGCAATTTTTCAAAAAAATGATTGCAAGGAGGTTTAAACCTAGTATCTCCCTCAAACTGCCCAAAGCCCTCACCACTAGCCCATCACCAGTGACATGTCCAAGCTGATGTGCTTGAAATTTGAATACTGATGGGCCATTACAACCATTTGAGAGAACTTATGTGAGGAAAAGTAAGGCCCAAAAGATGGAGAATAACCAACTATTAGTGAAGGCAAATGAAGAAGGGAGGTTTGTTATTAGAGAGGCCACATGGCAAGCCATGAATGGAGAAGGAGAAATGGGGAGTGCGTGTCAGGAACATTCAGTTGGGGCCCAATGGATAAAAAGGAAGGAGAACGTGGGCGTGTGTGGATTATTCATATTGAGGAGTGAGGTAGCAACTGAGCGTGGTGCTCAAGAGCTAGGATACGGGTTTGGATAGAAGACGGATGATCACTGTCACGTTTACTGCGATTGTTGCTTACTGCCATTGATGAGTCCTTAATTACTGTAGGGAATTTCATTGTTGAGTCCTTTTATCACTGTCATCGTTTAGTTTTGTATTGTGATTTGGTTATAGTTAATGTCTATTAGTTGGAGGCTGAATATAGAGTGTCTGTAATGCTCTGATTTGCCTTCTGTCACTGTTATTACTGTCTCAGATTGTCCCCTTTGTTGAATATTGAATTAATGGAGGTATTTCACAGTATAATTGTTGTTTTCCTTGCTTTCCAATTGACTGGTACCATCAAATACACAGTTTAAAATATCACACAAAAACCGAAGGAAGGGGATAAAATGGTAAAGTTTTAAATAAATACCAATCTCCAAGCAAACAGCAGATCCCTGCTCATTTATGACTTCTTTTAAACCCATCAAACAATTAACTAAATTTCATTCTAAATCTGCTAATAGCAGAACTATCATTCTCATGCAATATTATGCGCTAATTACTGCTGAGCAAAATACAGGAACAATGGTAACATCACTGATCACCACAAGCAAAGATAGAATTTGTGATCATGTGAGAAAATGGTAGAAAGTGGAAGAGAATGAGAGAAAAGAGCAAGAGAGAATATTAGAGAGTTTGTGATCTGACAACTGATGATTGTGAAAATTACTTTACAGTGGTCGGGCTTGTTACATTTACAATGAAATCAAAACTAACTTCTCATAACAGTCTGATTCAGCATCTTAACAGAATCTGACTAGGCTAACTGACTAAGCTAACAGTAAAGTGACCAACAACTAACAGAACATAGGTCACGTGTGTGTATGTGTAAGGGAAATTTAAAGCTAAGATATAAGCCAACACTCTGACACTGTATGATGAAATGCGTACAGGTCAATGTTTCTTTTGAATTAACTCCAGTCCAACATGGCTGGTAAACTGGAGAAATTAAAGACTTACATTTGTTAGATTTATTTGCGGATCTTCCATAGATTTGAAAAGCGTAGACTTAAACTCATTCATCACTTTTTCAACCTCTTCGAGAACACGTTTCAGGATCCCTACCTGAATCTGAATCAAGATGACAAGAAGAGTTAACTTCATTAAGTAAAAGAGCATGACAAAGTAAATAATTAGAATAAACAGAGAAAACCCAAAAGCATGATACACCAAAATAAATGCTTGAATGGATGCAATTCTTAAGGGTGACTCTTGAGAACAAATACTCAGGAGCATGTATACTAGAATTTCAAGAAACCCCTAAAATAAACTTGATTGCCAATCAAACAAGAGAAACCTACAGAAAGGTCTAAATCAATATAATAGTTTTATACATGAGAGGGAAGAGCAATTGACTTGGCCTTCTTGTACTCCCTGACTGCCAAATCATATTCACCCTTGCTAATGCTACCACGGATAGTACTTGGTAGGTTGAAAAGTGTCCGGAACCTCTGTAACATTCCTTGGACAGTCCTAATTTTTTCTGCTTGAGCCTACACAATTCATAGAAGTCATGAATAAAATTATCCTAAATTCTAAAAATAGCAGCCACAAGAAAATCTAGAATAAAGACTTCACCCACCTGTCTCTCAAATAAAGGCTTCAAAGCACGATTAGCCTGCAAACTGACTCCTTGAATAATATCAAACAAATGGGAAGTTCCAGACCCTTCAGGGTCATCCTCTATTCGTCTTAACTTTGACTCAATATCTGTAAATTAAAAAAAGAAGTGCTTCACATTAAAATGAAGGAATGCTCTTAGGGAATGACACTATTAAACTTAAATTTTTTTTTACCAATTTGCATGGATAACTAATGAAAAAAAAAATGGCGTGACAGGAGCATAAGTCACCCAAGAATAAAAGATTACTTCTATAAGGTTAAATTAGGGTTTGAATACCATGCAAAAATCAAGTCCATACCATCGATTGTGGTTTTGCAAGAAACAAAGCAGTCAAAGTTGTCCTTAACCAGCTGCTTTCTCTGCTCAGTACGACTTTTGAAATCAGTTTTCAGACCAAGCGCACCAGATTCCAGATCGGCAGCACTTGTATTACAGTGTATTCGTGATAAGAACAGCTTTGCATCGAAGTTCTCCGAAAAATACAGTAATTTCTCTGTATAATGGCATCAAAGATGCTATCAATCTCGAGAACACTTAAGAAGAAGCATGTACACACAACACACAATTTTTCCAATCAATCTAAACAGCACTAGCTATTAGTTATTTGCTACATACTTATGTAAAGTAAAACCCATTTGATAATAGTTTACACAATATTAAATACCCCTTAATGCACTTGTGTATATTACAGTTTAACAATCATTTTCATGGAGATTAGCAACCACATTTTATTATTTTTGACAAGAAGAAATAACATCTACATGTATTTTTTTTTTGAATTGCCCACAAGACTGACCAGACACAAGGGAGTAAATAGGCAACAACAAATATTGTCAACAAGACTCATGTTTAAAGAGGATGGCTTAACATTCTGTTTCAAAATTTGCTTTTGAACTTCAAAATAAATAGAAAGAAAGAATTCAGGGATGGGAAAACGAATAAGTAAACAATATGTTTGTTAGCAGCTTCACAGAAGAAATGCCTGCTCCACAAATGAGGAAATGGTAATTCCCTCCAGAATTGGATAGAGTCCTCATTCCATTCCTTCAGAAACAGTCTCAAAAGATTACCATTTATTAAAACAACGCAAGGGGGGGTGATACCGAGAGAGAATGCACGCATAATATCCTTTTTCCTTCATGCCAAAAAGATCCAAATTGCCCAAAAGATTAGACACCACACACACATACATGCATATAATATCCTTCTGCTTTATACCAAAAAGACCAAATTTCCCAAAACATTTCAAACCAATCACGGCCTATTTTATTTAAATTACAAAAGTACCCTTCTGATATCAAAAACTATATTCTAATATTGCTTTCTTACTTTTAGATCTAAATAAAACAAGCAAGAAGAAGAGATTTGTTTCTAAACGATGGGGGAATATCCTCGAGCAATTTAAACGCAACAGGGAACTTGACAAGCTCAAGAAATTAGAAAGGTTGTCTCCTTGCAAATAAAAATATGAACTCTCTTGAAATAGCCATGAGCTAAACACCTAAGAGAAGCCATAACCATAATCTCATCCCATAAAATTGTAATGAGGTATTAGTTAAATCTATAAATGGGCTTTAGTTTTGTGAGCATTTCCTTAATTTGTCCCAGTTATTGGGTTTTTGCCTATGTTAACTGTATGCTTTAGTTACCTTGAGTCTCGAGTCATGGACAACTTAGCCCCCAAGTTTTGACCAGTCCTATACTCCTATTTTCAGTAATTAAAGAGTCAGAAAATGTTTGAGACCCCAGTTGTCAAAATTCGTGATTCCACTTAAAACTATGATGCCTGAGAACCCTAGGTTTTCTTCCTCCACTTTCCTCATCTTTTCAACTTTGATTTCTAACAATTGAAAATCATATTAAGATAACTAAATTGTTTACAGGCTAAGCCATTTGCCAACAAATTCTTCCACATTCCAATTCAATCCTAGCATTACCATCTGCAGGCACTGCTTACCATTCTAAAACAGAACCTTTACTTAATTGAAAAATACTGAAGTACAACAAATCTGCATTAATAATAAATGCAGAACAATAACTCATCTGTCCTGGTTAATTGTAAGAGTGCTTCCTAGCCATTTCTTTTCTCTTAATCAAATCTTGTCACAAAAGACATGATTCACAAAAATTATTACGTATGGAAAAGTAAAAGAACTATAAAGAAACAGAATTTCAGAAAATAAATATGCTACATAATATCTAATAACAAAAAATAATTACCACGTAGGCTGGCATCCTGATTATCCTTGTTAATCTTAGGAGAACTATCTGAAGATTCAGTGATCAGCCTTAATGTTCTGTTGTCTATGATTCTGCCAAATGCCAATACCAATAAATCAAAAATATTGATCCCTTGGAAAACTGAAGAAACATGGAAATAACACCAGCTACAAAGCCAAACGGTAACAAGAGGAAGAGGGGAACAGTGCAACTACAACGCAAGATAAGCATCAAAATAAACTTTACCCTAAACCCAGTGGATCAACGCATTCCATGCCACGAGGGAATGATTGTAAGTAGTTAAGCCCCTTTCTACCCAACGCGGAACCTTTCCTTTCGTATTTTTTAGCCACAGGTGCTGTCCTTGTTTCCCTCATTTCACGAACCCTACGGGCAAGCTGTCAAAGAAGCCCAACTACATTAAATTCAACAGAATTTCATAAGTACTTTCGTCTAATATGCTTTTATTCTAATGGAAGAAATCAAATACGAACCAAGCACCTAAATTTCAATCCTCCAAGTTCATGATGAAAACACATTTGAAAATATTCTATTAACAACAAGTACTGACCAGAAAATAGAAGAATGAAAAACAGAAATAACAAGCCATATACAGCATAGTAGCATACGAAACATAAGATGCCCAAAATCCAACCCCTTCCCACTCAACAATGTACAAATCCATCCTCCCAGTCCATGATGAATAACATATTGCACGAGTGTCCATAGTGTAATAAACTAAAATTAAGAACAAGCAGACAAAAAGAAAAGAAAAGAAAAGGAATGAAAAACAGAAATGACAGCCAAATATAGCACACAAAACACAAAAATCAATCCCTTACCACTTAACAATGTATATATCCCTCCAGAACTCAGTAGATTTATGGAAAATATAAGTTCAACCTTGCTACAATGAGGGCATCACTATTAGGATCTTAGATGTTATTAATTAGTCAGAACAAGATTATTGATAGATTGCTTAAAAGGTGTTTAGTTTTCTCATAATGGATCATTCCTAGTAGCAAAATAAATAAAAAATGAGAGAATTTAAAAAAATTACAATTTATTGAATGAATGGACGAGGAGCAAAATGCAAAGAAATAGTCATTAAGAACAGAAAAGAATGGAATGGATAAAGACATTAGTTCCTTCATTTCAAGTAAACTATTTACTTAGGAGACAATATCAAAATATGCATGATGCAAAACACAAAGGAAATAAAAACAATGGAAAGTGAAACCATAATACTCCACCATTAATAACTGTTCTTCAACGTTGTTTTGTAATTTATCATGCTATGGTTACTGAACTAGTCCAAGAGTAAAGATACGTTAGCATTTATATTGCCTAAGAGTAGGGTTCTCCTAATGAATTTGGAAGACAACTTTTAATAATTTCAGAAAAGTATGTTTAGAGAAATATGAAGATTAATACTTCCAAAATATAGCATTAAATCCTATTGGAATTATAGGGTTCTCGGGTGGGAAAGCAATACAAGTTTATCAGAATACTAATGAATTATATAAGATTAGATTGATTTGGTGTGCCTAAAATATAAAGCACAAACACCTATTTATACTAAGAATTAGGTTAATACTAGTGTAATACTACTAAATTACTAGTACATGCCCAAACCCACTAACATGATAAGACTAGTAGCCTGGTGCTATAAAGCTCCTGTGCGCAGGGTTTAGCGAAGTGTTGGACTCATTGTATGTGTCTATAGTAGGCCACTTTTCATGACTCGAACCTGTGACTTCCAATCACATGGCAACAATTCCAACATAACGAAATTAGGAAACAAGTCCCAAGGACTATTTGATTCTACAATATATTCTAACATGTTCTAACACTCCCCCTCAAGCTAAAGCTTGGTAAGCTTTAAGCTAATTACAAATAACAAACTAAAAGAATATAATCCTAAGAATAATGTGGGCTCCAAAAACTACAGCTGGAAAGACAGCTCAGAGGTACGGGAAATATGAGCAGAGTACTGCATAGCTAGAAGAGTAGGTTGGAGGGTTGAATGGTTAAGGAGGAAGTGAAATCACTGGAGAGGCACACAGCAGAAGATGTCCTTGCAAGCGAACACTCACAACATGGTCCTACTTCTCCAAATTCATCAAGAAACAACATTCGGAAGCTACAAGATATTCTAAGATACTCTGAAGATAATCAAATATATTCTACAGATCCAGCAGAAATCAACACAATAAACTAAGAGGAAGTTTCCTACCTGTCATATTTACATTCTCTCTTGTGTTTCCATCCAACTCACCTCAAATCTATACACCAATCCTTATTTCCAGACATTTAGCCCCTCACGAAATGCTTCCAAAACAAACTCGAAAAATTCAGAAGGGAATGAAGATCATTAAAACATTAGAGCCTCCTAAGAATATCTGTGAATAAAACTTCATTAACTATTTACATCAATTTAACATTCGATTCACCAGCACGCTTCAGACAAAAACAATTAACTTAAGAAAACTAAAAATAATAAAAGAAGAGTGAACTGTATCATATATGAACCCTAATCAGTAATCATCGCATACCTCAGTCTCGTCAACATGCTTCCAGCGACTAGGCTCCTCGCCGTCCCAGGTTCGATCATCGTCCCGTGGTCCTGCTCTTCCACCACCGCTGCCGCCAGCATCTCCCCGATTCCTCGACGCAGGAATTGGATCTTTAGCGTTGTCCTCGTCCCCGCTCGATATGCTGAGCATCTCCACTTCGGAATCGTCGTCGTCGTCGACCGCCCTCCCTTTGCTCTGCGATTGCTTAGCCGGAGGCGCGGACTTCTTGGGCTGAGAAGACGGTGGCTGGACGTAGTTGGCGACGGGCTTTCGGGAATTGGAGGAGGATTTGCCATAGTTGAGATCTCGCTGAGCTTGCTCCTTCAACGCCATCTGGAGGAGCTCGTCCTCGTCGCTGTCGCTCGACATTTCAACAGTTTTTCTTCTTCTCTCGTGTGAGTGTGAACGTGAATAGGATGCGAAAATGAGAGAATGAGAATTATTTTTTCGATTTTAGATCCGAGTCACTGTGTCTGTTTTCTGGAAAGGAGAAAGCAAGATTGCCAAACGAAGAAAGTTCAAAGTAAAATCTTACCATTTCAATGTATTTTGCCGTAAGTTTCCCAAAAAAAAAATTGGAGAATTAGGTGCACATTTCTTTAAAATAAAAAAATTAATATTTCTCATGTTATAATAGATAAAATTATTTTTTATACACTCATAAAATTATATAGGATCCATGTTTTTTTTTTCTTATATGATCTTACATTGACCCGATGTATTTTTATATGTACAGAAGATAATAAATTCTCTCTTATAACATAAAAAATATTAAATTTTTAAAAAATTTATGGGTTATATTTACATTTACCCGATGTATTTTTACACACACAAAAAGAGATGGGTAATATTTTTTTCTTCTCTCTACATGTGGGTCCCAAAATATTATTTTTAACAAATTTATATACATTAACAAATTTTGATTAATTCCCAAAATTTATATACATTAACAAATTTTGATTATTATTAAAATTTTAATTTTAATTAATATTTATACAACATGATAATTGATTGTTCTAATAGTTTTTGGATCTCACAAAATAAGTTGAGTTAAAAGTTATATTCTTTCAAAATTTTAGAATAACCAGATTATTTACATGTCGTTGATATGACATCAATCTCATTATATTAGTAATGTGTTTGACTAAACTTAATCTTAATTAACAATTTTTTGTGCAAAAGTCTTACAAATATGCTTTTTGCCGTGGTATAGTATTTGGCATGTGATATTGTGATTATGCTCCTGCTAGAAAGCTTTACTTGGCTTGAACAAATTGGGAAATAAGGGAGATAATTACAAGGCATTCTAACACAAGTTAATATTTGATGAATAAGCTTAAGTTACAATGGATATAAGCTTTGAGCCTTCATTATATTAGTATGATAACTGATAGAATTTAATCTCATCGGTGGACTCAAATAGTTATTTTTTTTTTAATTTTTTTTTGGTGAAACAAATAGTTATTTAACCTATCTCATTTGTGAGAAATATCTATTTGTGGACTATGTCTAATAGATATAGTTGGAATGACATGTGAATCTTTTAATTTGAAGAGACTAAGGAATTCTAAGTTGCACTTAGTTATGCTCTCCGGGAAGAAGGTGTTTTCTTACTCTTTTTTAAGTCTTTGATATTGAGCCTCTTGACTATAAACATATTTGTAAATTATTAATCAAATTAATTTTAACTTGATCATCAATCAAGCTAAAGTATTTCTGATCAGGTTAAAAACAAGAACTAACTTTCCCAACAAATACCAAACTAACCTATTATCTTCTTCTTCTTTTGTATTAAACTAACCTAATATCTTCTAATGTTCGTTTAATACACATGAAAAGAAAAAATTGATAATATAGATGATAAGATTTCCTTTTCACCTTTGGTTTCTAATTCGCTTTCATCTCCTCCATTTCCTTTTCCTTTTCACGTGCTTCACTCAATGTATTTGTTATTATCACTGTCGTCCAAAGGCGGTTTTACTGCAACCGTCGATGGAATCATTTAATTGCTTTGCCAATGAGATGCATTCTATGAATAGTCGAAATCCTTGCACGGTGGATGACTTGCTATCAGCACCCTCATCAAACCTTTATTTTCTTTTTTAATCAAATCTTTCTTTTATTCTCTTTTCTCGAATCAAATTATTTTAAAAAAAATAATATAATATAATATAACAAATTTAGATAAATATAATATATTTTTCATAATTTTTATTATACAATTCATCACCAAACATATGATAATATTATTATCTTATATAATAATAATGTCTTATTAAACATTATATAAAAAGAAAAGAAAAATTATTAGTAAAGTTTTAATATCATTTAAAAAAAGATTACAAATATACTATATTGGTATAATATTGTAGATAATTACGGATGCAAATTATTATTGTCTTTTCTGCAAAGTTGGCAAATGTACGAGTACTTCTTCATTCAAAAAGACAAATTGATTTGATATATTTTGTTTGGGTTAGCGTTATAAAGAGCACAAAAAGCAAGATGGCGACGCGTATTCTCATTCTCAACCTCGCGGTGTGTGTAGTTTTCCTCGTGTTCTTCGCAATGGCGGATTCATCATCTCCTTCTGCTCCTGCTGTTTCTGCCTCACCGGCGGTTCACATCGTTTACACCGAGAAACCAGAGAACGAGGAGCCTGAGGCCTACCACATCCGAACCCTCACCGCCGTCCTCGGCAGGTGAGTAACTGAATTTGTGGCGTGATTGAATCTGATTTGTCGAAATTGAATGGGGTTTGGTTTTGCGTTAATTGATTGCAGCGAGGAGGCTGCAAAGGCTGCTTTGCTCTACAGTTACAAATCTGCTGCGAGTGGATTCTCTGCTAAGCTTACTCCTGATCAGGTTGCTGAAATTTCAAGTAAGCTTTTTTTTATTTCTTTGATTTTTTTTTTTTTTTCTCTTTATTATTTAAATCCTTTTGCGGCTTGAGGTCGCATGCTAGGATTTTGAGATTGTGAAATTGTTTATATACAAGGATTGCTTAGTTCATTTTCATCATAACATTGATTCAAACTAGTCACGAGTAAACAAGATTGCGGAAAATTAAATTGAATTTGTTATAATTCTTTTCTTTTTTCTTCTTTTCTTGTATTTCATCTCTCATATCCCATTACCAGAGTCTTTGGATTATGAGAAAATGCTTTAAAGATGCTCCTTTCTGCTGTATTAGTTGACATGATATCTTTGTGACAAGGGTTTTAAATCGTCATCTAAGCCTCAATCAAGCTGCGTGAAGTTGAATAAGAGAAAAATCAAGTAAATGGAGAAGTGAGGCAAACGCTTAAATTTGAGAATTGAGATTATTGTTGAATGGAACATCTGAACTAGATTCTGAATATTATTAGTGTAATGTGTCTGTGATTCTAAAGATTATATTTGTTCTAGCCAATCACTTTTAGAAATACCTCTAATGAGTACTGACATTCTGAATTGAACTAATTCCCCTCATCTAACTTTAAAGGATTTTGATGAGTGTGCATTAATAGTCATTTGTTGATTTTTCAACTATCAGCTGTCTCAGCCTTTCTGTTGTAGAGGCATAGCCTCCGTATAATTGTCCCTCTCCCTGTTTCCTTGTGGTGGTGCTCAGAACATTCAAAATAAATAAATAAAATCTTCTTTGTCCTGTGCTTGATTTTTTCTGATTGTTCTCATTTCGTAAATGTGCTCTCCATATCAACAGTTGGTACTTGAGATTTTAGTTTGATTATTGCTATTTTATATTTGCAGAGCAACCTGGTGTTCTTCAAGTTGTTCCGAGCAAGAAACTTCAGCTCCATTCCGGTGCCAACCTGCATTAGACGAGGAATTTGGATATTCCTCCAAAGATGTATTTGGTTCCAAACAACTATATCCACCATGTATAAACTAGTTTGACTAGCTCATGCTTATATAAATAAGAAGTTGGATGTATCATGGATACTATATTTGCCAATTTATGTTATGAATATTTATGATTGTCTGACTTATTCTAAATGGCTATAATATGCCCTTTGTGAGCGAGCTTATTGATGATCTGGTAAAGCATTGTGAGCTTCATTTGATTCGTTGAATTGTAAAGGCAGGCCATAATTTGTCCTGACTAGACAAACTCGTTCTTATATATATGTGGCTTGCTGGGGTTATTACATTGCTGGCTTGCATATGGCCTCTTATTTTATTAACATTTTAGCACTTCGTGGCATGGATCAGTATCTTCTGCAAGAGAAAAGGAGACAAAAAGTTGGTTCTACAATTTTGAAAATGTAGCGTCCATTTGGTCTCTCTAATTGATGGGGATCCCCATCCCTTGTGACATAATTTGTGTATGCATGGCCGGTTAGAAATCAATGTCTAGAATGCCTGTAAGAATGTTCTCTTGGCAAAGTAGAAGAGATTTTGTAAGGGACGAATCAATTCAGAACCGAAATTAAATTGGTAGAGAGACAAAGGATTGATTTTGCAACAATGATTAAAATTAAATATTGGCTATGTTTTCCCTCCTTTTCTTTTTAGATATACACAAAACACACACACATACACCTCAGAGAAATGTGATATAGAATATAAGATAATTAAGAGAAATACTTAAGCTTTTGGGTTAAAGAGAAATAATTTAAGTTTTTGGGTTGAAATGATTATATATATATATATATATATATATATATATATATATATATTACTTTTCTCTCAATTTCTTCATTATTTGATCTTTTTTATTTTTCTCTTTATTATTTAAATCCTTGTGGCTTGAGGTCGCATGCTTGGATTTTGAGATTGTGAAATTGTTTATATACAAAGATTGCTTAGTTCACTTTCATCATAGCATTGATTCAAACTAGTCACCAGTAAACAAGATTGTCGAAAAATAAATTGATTTTGTCATTTTTGTTTTTCTTCTTTTTCATATGATGGATCTTGTCTGTCATCTCTCATATCGCCCTTACCAGTCTTTGGAATTTGAGGAAACGCTTTTAAGATGTTTTTTTTTTTTTTTTTTTTTGGTAAGCTGCTTTTAAGATGCTCTTTTCTGCTATATTACTTGACATAATATCATTGTGACAAGGGTTTTGAATCGTTATCTAATATATAAATTCTTGAACCTCATTGTCAACCTCAATCAAGCTGCATAAAGTTTAATAAGAGAAAAATCAAGACAAAGCTCACGGTAAATGGAGAAGAGGAACAAACGCTTGAATTTGAGAATTGGGATTATTGTAGAATAAAACATAGGATTTTATGTTTGTTATATTAGATGATCTAACATAACTTTCCTATACACATAATTAAGAAAAGAAAAAAGAGAAGAGAGAAGAAAGAAGAGAGAAAAATCTAGAGACGGGACTCATAAAAAATTATGTATGTAAGAAAATGAGTTTTATATTTCTCATTTAGCATGAGAATTCAAACTTTCCTACACCCTTCGATTTTCATGCTAACATAGGTCCTACATCTAATTTTTTCTAACACATGGATGTCACATGCTTTTTATCTCTAACACATAAAATTTTAATTCTCATTTAATATTAGAAATATAAAACCTAAAAAAATTATGTTACATCATATAACATAACAAATGTAAAATCCTAAAAAGATATGAACTATATTCTGAATATTAGTGATGGGTCCGTGACCCATTATTTTAAGCAGTGGGCCCTTGGTCCATTTCAATAACTTAACCTACTTGAAGAAACTAAAAAAAAAAAAAAAGACAGCAGCGGCTGCACAAAAACAACAAAGAAGAAGATTGCTGCTGGTCTGTGTTTTTGCTGGTGAGAAAGAAAGAAGAAAAGAGTTCAGTGATGTTGGAGAACAGAAAAGAGAGAACCATATTAGTTTCCCCCTCTTCTAAAGTTTTTTTGGTGACTTTTCTCCTTGCTCCATTTATTTGATGATATTGTTGGATTCTTCTATTGTTATACAGAGAGATAACATTGTGCATGTGTTTCCATTAATATTGGTTGATGATAGTGAAAGTTTTGTAGACTCCGATAAAATCCAGTGGTTTTTTTTTCCCATATTGGGTTTCCACGTAAAAATTCTTGTGTCAAAGTATTGTGTTTTTACTGTTACTTTGTTTGTTGTTTTTCTGAGTTATAAGTTTATTTCAATTTGCACTTGCTTATTGAGTTTGGCCCCAACAAAGTGGTATTAAGAACTTTGGTTTATAATTGTGGGTGTTTGTGGTGTAAATTGAAATGGAAGGTGGTTCAAGTAATATGGTTAAACTCAATGGATCAAATTGGTTGATTTGGAAGCCTATGATGGAGGATTATTTATTTTGCAAAGACTTGTATGAACCTGTTGAGGGTAATGCTAAGCGACCATCGACGATGTCAGATGCAGAATGGAATACAATGAATAGAAAAACAATTGCCACAATTAGACAGTGGTTGGACATAGATATTTTTTATCATGTTGCAAATGAGACATCAGCCGAAGAACTTTGGAAAAAGTTGAAAATTCTATATGAGAGGAAAACAGTCTGGGACAAAGTATTCTTGATGAGAAAGCTTGTAAACTTGAAGTATAAGGATGATATCACTATCCGTGAACATTTGAATGAGTATCAAAGTATAGTGAATCAGTTGAGCACAATGAAATTGACACTTGAGGATGAGCTGCAAGCTTGGCTGTTGATGAGCTCTTTACCATATTCTTGGGAGACCTTGGTGGTATCTATTAGTAATAATGCTTCAGAGGGTAAATTATCTATGAGTTTGGTTACCAGTGCACTATTAAATGAAGAGACTAAAAGGAAGTACATGAGTTCAAATGATGCACAAACACTTGTGAGAGAGAACAGGGGGAGGAGTAAAGAAAAATTCAATAAAGGTCTTTATCGAGGCAAAAGTCGTGGAAAGTCACAGAACAAATCAAAGTCTAGAGAAAGAGTCAATTGTTACCATTGTGGTATTGAGGGGCACATGAGGAGAAATTGTTGGATTTTTAAAAGAGAACAAAAAGAAGGTACTAGCCAGAGAAAAAGATGATGATAAGAACACCACTGCTGCTGTAGCCTTGGATGAGGTACTATTGCTTCTTCTTTTAGTAAAAATCGTTGTTTGCATGTGTCAGCTAACCAAGTTGAGTGGGTAATTGACAGGAGCATCTTATCATGCTACTCCGAGTAAGGAGTCATTCACTAGGTACAAGGAAGGGGACTTTGCTTTTGTCATTTCTTTTTCTTTCTTCTTTTCCATATGATGTATCTTGTATGTCATCTCTCATATCCCCATTACCACAGTCCCTGGAATTTGAGGAAACGCTTTTAAGATGCTCTTTTCTGCTGTATTAGTTGACATGATATCTTTGTGACAAGGTTTTTAAATCGTTATCTAATATATAAATTCTTGAACCTCATTGTCAACCTCAATCAAGCTGCATGAAGTTTAATAAGAGAAAAATCAAGACAAAGCTCACAGTAAATTGAGAAGAGGGACAAACACTTGAATTTGAGAATTGGGGTTATTGTAGAATAGAACATGTGAACTAGATTCTGAATATTAGTGTAATGTGTCTGATTCTAAAGAAAATATTTGTTCTAGCCAATCTCTTTTAGAAATACCTCTACTGAGTACTGACATTCTATATTGAATTTAGCACTCAAAACTAATATCTAACTATAATGGATTTTGGTTAGTGTGCATCAATAGTCAGTTGTTGTTCTTTTCTTTTTCCTGTGCATGACTTTGCTATTTTTTCTGATTGTTCTCATTTGGTAAATGTTCTCTCCATATCAACAGTTGGTACTTGAGATTTTAGTTTGATTATTGCTATTTAATATTTGCAGAGCAAC
This sequence comes from Gastrolobium villosum, assembly GCA_032173675.1. Taxonomy (NCBI): domain Eukaryota; kingdom Viridiplantae; phylum Streptophyta; class Magnoliopsida; order Fabales; family Fabaceae; genus Gastrolobium; species Gastrolobium villosum. Next base: position 58,897 of record JAVKPL010001865.1, on the reverse strand, counting down.
CTGGTGTTCTTCAAGTTGTTCCGAGCAGGACACTTCAGCTCCATTCCGGCGCCAACCTGCATTAGACGAGGAATTTGGATATTCCTCCAAATATGTATTGGTTCCAAACAGCTATATCCATCATCTATAAACTAGTTTGACTAGCTCATGCTTATATAAATAAGAAGTTGAAAGTATCGTGGATACTATATTTGCCAATATTTGTTATAAATGTTTTTGATTGTCTGACTTATTCTAAATGGCTTTAATATGCCCTTTGTGAGCGAGCTTATTGATGATCTGGTAAAGCATTGTGCGCTTAATTTGATTCTTTGAATTAATTGTAAACGCAGGCCAATTTTGTCCTGACTAGACAAACTCTTATATATATACTGGCCTGCAGGGGTTATTACATTGCTGGCTTGCATATGGCCTCTTATTTTATTAACATTTTAGCACTTTGTGGCATGGATCAGTATCTTCTGCAAGAGAAAAGGAGACAAAAATTTAGTTCTACAAATTTGAAATTGTAGCGTCCATTTGGTCTCTCTAATTGATGGGGATCCTGATCCCCATCCCATGTGACATAATTTGGATGCATGGCCGGTTAGAAATCAATGTCTAGAATGGCCGTAAGAATGTTCTCTTAGGCAAAGTAGAAGAGATTTTGTAAGGGACGAATCAATTCAGAACCGAAATTAAATTGGTAGAGAGACAAAGAATTGATTTTCCAACAATGATTAAATATTGGCTGTGTTTTTTCCCCTTTTCTTTTAGATATTCACAACACACACACCACATGAGAGAAATGTGATATATATATATATATATATATATATATATATATATATATATATATAACTTAAGCATTTAGGTTGAAATTCTTCTTTACCAATATATATATATCACCATTGGATCAACATTTTCTCTTTTTTCAAATTTTTTTTAGCATTCTCTCTCTTTGATTCAATGATGATTAGATAGGTAGTAAGTTGGTAGTAGAAGAATTTGGTAGTAAGAATATCCATCCTCTATATATATATATATGGATTAATGGTTCTTATGTTATAAGAGATAAAATTATTTCTTACTCAAACATAAAAGTGCATGAAACTTAATTTTTAATTTTTTTTCTCTCTTCTCTCCTCACAAACACATACACCTCACATGCACCTCAGAGAAATGTGATATATATATATATATATATATATATATATTAATGGTTCTTATGTCATAAGAGATAAAATTATTTTTTACACAAACATAAAAATTCATGAGACTTTTTTTTTTCTTTCTCTCTTCTCCTCACGTGGGCTTCACACTTTTAATAGTCTCAGTAAGAATTGATTTTTTTTTTTTTTTTTTTATGAGCTCCATTAATCTGATTTAGGGTTTGATTTTGTTTACGCTAGTCATGGGCTGTGACTTTTAGGAATTAAACCCACTACCCAAGTAAAAATAGATTTAGGATCATGGAGCGTATTATTATTATTTTGAACATAAATAAATGAGAAGGGTTCGTTTATAAATTTTTTTTATAATTTTTGCAAATTATACTATGTACTCTTGGAAGTACACTAGTGTACTACCGGGAGTACTTAGTGTAGTTTGTAAATATAACTCTCCTCTAAATGATTTGAGGTATAGCAATTATATATAGATTCTTCCTACCTCTTACAAATACATCAATGGGTTTTCTATGTTGATTTTTCCATGCACGCAGCTCTATTTTCTAGCTTCCACATGAAAAAGGCTTGTTAATTTTGTTAGTTTAGAATTATAATTACTTGGATTATCATGGATATGTGGATGTCATTAGGCAAGTGTCCTTGATTTTTGTAACGTTTTCTTAGCCTTCATATTTTACTGGAAGGCACAATAATCTTTTATTTGCACCTCTCCAGTTCTCCTTTGTTTCTTCGCGATGTTGGGAAGATTCGAAAATTTTAAGGGATGGAAGAATGTTTGTCAGATCTCAAATCGTCCACAAGTACAATGTATCAATTTTTTGTTGTATCATAATATTATTTGTCTATGAAGATAGACACGTATGAAGATGGTTCTTTTGAGAACTCATTTATCAGTTTCAATGAAAAATATGGTTCATGAATGTCAGAGGTGATCTACCTTATCCCAAACATTATGATCTAAATTGTCCACTTTTTGTTAACATAAGCATTGGCAAGTAACAATCTAATGATACTTTATTTTTTTTAGTGTCCTGCGTAACATGGTTTCCTTTTAAGAAGCATGGACTAAATGCTATGAACCCTAGATGATTAAATATGTGGAAATGCCAGGTATATTGAGCTGGAAGGAGGATGAAGGAAACCAATTCAAATTGTAAATGCATTGAATTTTGAAAGTGGGTGAGGAATAATCCAGGGTGGTCTTATTAGATAGAGGTGTGTGTGTGTGTGTGTGTGATGAAAGGTGGTGGTTTAGAGACTAGAGAGGTTTGGTGCTGTGAAGAAGAATCATGTGGATGCATGTGCATTGGTTTGGAGAACATGCTCAAAGCAACAAGCAACACATTTGTGTACACCTGTCGCTCTCCCATTCCCTTGGAAACCTCTTTGGAAATTGTACTGTGGTCCCCACCTTCTAATCCTTTTAAGTTAGTCTGAATTATCCTTAATGCATGCATTCAAACCCATGTGCCACATACACTATATAAATGCTATCCTGGTGTGTCATTTCTGCTATAGCCCTAGTGTTGGAACCTAAATTTGAAAATTGAGAAAGAGAGCTTCATTCATTGGTGTTTTAATTAAGTGGAAAACTATGGGAGTTTCTTCACAGCCTTCTCTTGTTTCCCTTTCTTTGAAAGATCTGCTTCTTCAGGGAATTGAAGAAAACAGAAATTCATCATATAATAAGAAGCAGAAGATCATGAAGAAAAGTGTCAAGAGTAGGAGGCTAATTAGAAGGATTTTAATGAAGAGGAGGGGTGGTTCTAGAAGAGGATCCAATGGAATTAAGAGACGTGTCACAACATTGAAGAGGCTTATACCCAATAGTAGTGAATCCATTGGGTTGGATGGACTCTTCAGAGAAACAGCTGATTACATATTGTCTTTACAAACAAGAGTGAGTCTCATGCAGGTTATGGTTAAGGTATTGACAGGGTCTGATGAGTGAGATTGATTCATATGTAAAGACTAATTAATTACTTTTTGTTTCCTCGTGGTTTATAGTTACAGAAAGATTGGCTTTGGATGTTCACTATATGTTTATTTTCATGTCATCTAGATTAGTTTTATGATCATATTTCTTTGTGTCAAAGGGGAACGAACCAGTATGACTGGTTTAATTTATTACAATTCTTTGTTATTAATTTTATATATTCACTTGTATTGTATTAATCAATTACTCAATTGGGATTCTACTTATTTTTAAATTTAATTAAGCTCGTAATATTCACAATGTTTGCAATGAACATGATTATGACAAGTGAAAAAAGTAAATCTGATTTGAAGATTTGAAATGATATTACATAATAAAAAATCCTTTTTGAGACTTTTACTTTGTTCATTTGTTTTGAACATGAGCCTGTACTCATATCCAACATTCCCAAACGCTGTCTCTAAATTCTTGTGACTCTATGAAAACATTGTTTTCAACAAGAATAATTCTCAAGCGGGTGTTACTTTCTTTATTGTCTCCGCCACCTATATCCAACATAATATTATATGTAACATGGCTAAAAGTGGAAGGAAAATACATATACTTGCTTTTCAATTTTGTAAATGTGATTAGTAGTTCTCAAAATATTTAACAGTTTAATAAATTCTTAATAATGTTAAAATTTTATATTGTTTTAAAACAATATTCTTATCAGAGCTAAATATTTTTGTAAAAGATTAACTCAGGTAAAGTCTCGGATTTATGATGAGTTTTATATGTTACATCATGTAGATAATTTCTTTTACATAATTAAAAATCAAATATACATTTCATAAATTCCAATCACTACGAATGGAGTTTACGGTGATTTTTTTATTTTTTTTTGGTAATCAGTTTACGGTGAATTTCAGTTTGTAGTAATGCGACTTATTTTATAATACAATTTAGACTAAAAAAATTATCAACAAATATGGTCAAACAAAAGTGACGTGACAAATAAAGTATTAAATATGTGTGGTTGGTTGGTTGTCGTTATATTTTAATTACTAATTACAATTTTATGTTAATTTTGTTAAATTTAAATTTATGTTTTACTAATGAAATTAGTAGAACTTTTACTTAATAATAAAACCATTAAAAAATATGTTATTAATATTTCTCGTAATAGTAATTTAACATTTAAATTTATTTTCCTATCCCTTCTTAATAGAATGAAAAACAATCAAGATATTCAATGTAATATATTTTTTTTAATTTAAACTAAGGGGTAAACGATTTTTCTAGTCAATGGAGATAAATTATCTCCAATGAATCCAAAATGACATTGTTTTGGGACAGAAATCATATATTTTTGTAACTATAATATATTACAGATTTATATTAGTCTTTATATTTATAATCTTTAATCTTATAATCTAAAATAAAATCATTTTCAACTCACTGGAGATATAAAGTTATCTCTAGAAAAAAAATACTTTTTCCTTAGACTAAATGTTAGAAGGTTAAGGGGACGTTTAGTAGAGAAATTTTTTTTTATTCGAGAATTTTGATTTTCAGAAATATGATGAAAACATTTAGTTTATGATAATATCCAAAAATTAAAAATTTAGAAAAATTTAATTTCCCACAAATCCTAAAAAATTTCGACTACCAAACACTGTCTTACAACATCTTCAAGAATCTTAAGAATATGAACAAATCATTAGACAATTAACTCAATTTTTAAGCATGAATATACGGGAGAAAATTGCGTGCATGAAGCTTTGTTATTGAAGGGTATAGATTCTACTTTACCAGCGATTTACAGGAATACCCTTTTATATTAACATGAGAATAGTAGCATATGTTATTCAAGTAATCGCTACACAGCCTACACGTACAGATATATGAAAGTTATTTGAGTTAAAATATAGGTGTGAGTGTGTGACAACTCATAACCATTATCTTCAGGGTAGGGATCAATCTGGTAATTTATGACAGGTGACCACACGATGGCTAATAAATGAAAACCCAACAAGGTCATAATCATTTCATACATGTGCTTTACCTGAATTTAATTAAAAAAACAAAGAAATATATATGGGAAAAAGAATTCTTATGTTGTAGGAGAGCTCTATTTTCATGTTAGTGAGAGTTCGTTTTACGTGTAATAATTTTTTTATTTTCTTTATTTTTTATGTATGGGTCTCATCATGAATTTAAGTATGTAGGAGAGTTCCCTCCTCTCCAATAATAACATAAGAAAATCATTGCCCAATATATATATATATATATATATATATATATATATATATATGGTAAAAACGTTATTATTGTGATTGTTTATCTTTTATCGTATTTGCTCCATTCAAACTACGTCGTTTTGATTAATGAAGGGTGTTTATGTAATTTTAGGTGAATTAATGAAGGATGTTTTTGTAATTTTATTTATTTTTATATCATATACATTTTACTGAAACACCCTTCATTAATTCATCTAAAATTACATAAACACCCTTCATTAATCAAAACGACGTAATTTTGGGGCTAGCCGGAGATAAACTTATCTCAAGTTGTTTGAGAAATGTTTACCCCTATATATATATATATATATATATATGATATTACTTGTATGGTTTGTTTATGCAATACAAAAATTATCCAATAGTGGAATAGTTTTAACTACTCTCCATTGTAAATTATTGTAAATTATTATTGTGATTGTTTCCCTCTTTTATCATATTTGCTCCATTCAAACAAAAAATTAAAGCAAATACTTATACCTGAATTTAATTGAAAAACTAACAAATATGTATGGTACACCTTTGTATAGTATGTTTATGCAATTATTAGAATAATTTTACCTATTCTCCGTTGTGAATTATTATTGTGATTTTTTTCCTCTTTTATTATATTTCCTCCAGTTGAACAAAGATTAAAAGAAAATGCTCATACCCAAATTTAATTAAAAACAAAAGAAAGATATATGATAGGGTTCGCTTTTTCTGCAGTTAGTGCATATAAGTTATCTGCAGTAAGTTCAATATGACGTTGTTTTGAGACAAAAATCATAATATTTTTATAATTTTAATTTATTTTATGATTATAATAGTCTTTATATTTATAATTTTTTAAGATTTCAATACCAAAACGACGTAGTTTTGGGAATAAATTAAAATAACTTATCTGCATTAACTGCAAAATATTTTTTCCTATATCGTATTACTTGTATAGTATGTTTATGCAATAAAAAATTATCCAAATAGTAGAATAATTTTTTTTTTTGGTAAACAGAATAATTTTAACTATTCTCCATCGAGAATTAAGAATGTGATTTTTTTTTCATCTTTTATCATATTTCCTCCATTACAACAAAAATTAAAAGAAAAGGCTTATACCTGAATTTAATTAAAAACCAAACAAATATATACGGTATCACGTGTATAGTATGTTTATTGAATAAAACTTTATCCAAATAGCAGAATATCTTTAAATACTTTCCATTGTGAATTATTAATGTGATTCCTCCCCCCCTCCCCTCCTTTATCATATTTCCTGCATTTCAATAAAAATGAAAAGAAAATGCTTATACCTGAATTTAATTAGGAAAAAAAAAATACGATACTATGTTTATGCACTAACAAATTATCCAAATAGTTGAATTGTTTTACATATTTTCTATGTTTATGCCTATTACATTTTCTCTATTTAGACAAAAATTAAAACAAAATTCAATAATTACTGATTTTAGATAAACTACATACACTGCACCTTGTACTCTCTTAAAATTACATAAAACTAACATAAAAAACGTCAATAAGAAAAGTAAATACTATCATTTTAATCATAAAAAAAAATATATATATATAATAGGCATCCCAAAAATAAGATCATAGTTTAAAAATATTGTATCACTCTATTTTACCTCAAACTTATATATCATTTTTTTATAGGGAAGGTTATACTAAAATAATCTCCTTTTCTTCATCATCTCTTATAATAGATTTTGTTATGATTAAATTAAAATCAAATAAATGGTATAAAATGACATCAATTGATAGAATTGATTGATTTGAATCTAATGATAATAAAAAAAATATAAAAGGTTGCAAAGAAGTAGATTTTATAAATACAACTGTTTTTTTTTTTTTTTTTAATGTCTATGATATTGAATAAAAAATGTTTCTTCACCCCACCTATGAGTCAGCAGCTTCTCCTCCACCAATGAATATAGTGTGCATCAAATAACCTCCAATTCCAATCCAAACAATAATCATAAAATTGACAATTGTTAAACAGTAACACAAATAGTGGATTTTTGACTAATATAGCATTACCAACAACAACCCCCCACAGAAAAGTTTACGGGTTAACAGATTCTTGAAGAGAGAGATAAGAGAAGAGAAGAAAAGGGAAAAGAAACAATCTTTGATCTCTTTAGATCATACCCATTTTGAGGTATTTCATTCACCCTTTGAATTGAGATGAAGAAGCATAATTTTTCATCAAAAACATCTTCAAAATGCACAGCGGTGTTGCCATATCAAACCCCAAGGCTGAGGGATCATTACCTTCTTGGCAAGAAACTTGGGCAAGGTCAATTTGGCACCACATACCTGTGCACCCACAAAACCACAGGGAAGCTCTATGCCTGCAAATCCATCCCAAAGAGGAAGCTTTTGTGTCAAGATGATTATGATGATGTGTGGAGAGAGATTCAGATCATGCATCATTTGTCAGAGCACCCAAATGTGGTTCAGATACAGGGAACCTATGAGGACTCTGTGTTTGTGCACCTTGTAATGGAGCTCTGTGCTGGTGGTGAGCTTTTTGATAGGATCATTCAGAAGGGTCATTACAGCGAGAGAGAGGCTGTTAAGTTGATCAAGACCATTGTTGGGGTGGTGGAGGCATGCCACTCTCTTGGTGTCATGCATAGGGACCTCAAGCCTGAGAATTTCTTGTTTGATACCCCTGGTGAAGATGCCAAGATGAAGGCCACGGATTTTGGTTTATCTGTGTTTCACAAGCCAGGTTGATTTCTTGTTCTCTTTTCAGTTTTGGAGTTTTTAATTAAAGAATACTGTGTCGTAATAGCCCCATGTTTATTTATTTATATTTTCATTTTGGTTCTTGTGATTTTAATCATTGGGAGATTCAATCATTGGATTTGGTGGAAATGAATGATGGAAATTATTGTAATTGTGTTACGTGTTAGCATTGCTTTTGAATCAGTGATTCTTTTTTTGATTTAACAATATTGATGCTTATTTCTCGCGTCAAAATCACTGCATGGTATCTTCTTTCATGTGCGGCTTCTTTTTTATTTGTTTTGAATTTTCAATATTCTGAAGCTAGCTAAGTGATGGATCTGTGCATGACTGTAATGATTTTCTTCCTAACAATAAATGGCATACTTTTGTTTTATGGAGGTAGCTTTTGTGGTCTGTGATATATTTTAGATCATGTACTCTCCACTGAGTTTGATCCCTCCTCCAATTAGGAGTATCGTAGTTCTTGTCTCACTTCTTTTGCCTTAATCTTTTGTATTGAATTTCATAATAAATATACATGTCTTTGCGGATTTTACCAGTGCGCATACTTTATGCTCCAAAAATTTGTTATTAATTATCTCAGCAGAAAGAAGTACCCAAGAATGTGTTAGATATTTTTGGATAGAGAATTTTTAATTCAGGACAAGGATTCTTCAATTGCTTACCCTTGTAATGACTGGTTCGTTTGAAAGGCATTTTTTTTTTCATTGTTGTAGAGAAAAGTATAATTTGGAATAATGTGTTGATTTTTAAAGATCAATATTCTGCATCAGATGCATTTCCCCCCCTCATTTCAAGAAAGGATTTTCCCTCTGGCTGTTTATTAGTATCTATTTATTATGACCTATCATCACTTTTTCTTTGTTTCTTTTCTCCCTTCAGGTCAAGCCTTTCATGATGTAGTTGGAAGTCCATACTATGTTGCCCCTGAGGTGTTGTGCAAGCAATATGGACCAGAAGTGGATGTATGGAGTGCTGGTGTTATCCTATACATCTTACTGAGTGGGGTCCCACCTTTCTGGGCTGGTAATGAATGTGTATTATAATTCTCTTGGACTTGCAGCTATGAATTTTTTCTTCTCTGTATATTATTTGGTCATCTACTTGCTATATTGTTTTTGCCTGAGCTGCATTCACTTTTTCTATTACTTGTAGAATCCGAATCAGGAATTTTCAGACAGATTTTACATGGAGAGCTTGATTTTGTATCTGAGCCATGGCCTAGTATCTCAGAAAGTGCTAAAGATTTGGTAAAACAGATGCTGGATAGGGACCCCAGGAATAGAATTTCTGCTCATGAAGTCTTGTGTGAGTTGTACTTTTTGTTATTGGATTTTCATATGCCACTGGTGTATGAAGGGCATTATAGTTTCATAGCTTTGTAGAATTACTAACAACAGTGGAGTTTGTATAATCAGGTCACCCTTGGATTGTTGATGATACCATTGCCCCTGACAAGCCTCTGGATTCTGCTGTTTTGACACGCCTAAAGCATTTCTCAGCAATGAATAAACTTAAGAAGATGGCACTTCGTGTATGTTTAGTATTATTATACAGCTTCACCCTTTTCTGTTTGATTCCTATAATGATATTAATTTTGTCTAAACTTTATATTATCATCCTATTGAATGAGATAAGCTCATAACTTATGCATGACTTAAAAGCTATGTGGAGCCTTTTTTTTGGTCCTTAATTAAAAAATACTGGAAGAAGTAGAATGCATGTTTTAGATTCCTAGTAAGACTGAAGTGTAATTTAATTTGTATCAAAAAAAAGCTGCCTCGTAGTATAAAACACCCGAAGGCCTATTTGCTAATGTGTGCAAAATAGTATTTCCTTACATTTCCAGTATCTATGAATCCATTTATCTCTTATATTAGAGCTTTCTGAATTTTATGGATATCTTTAACTTTAGTAAGATTTCTGTTTGTTCCAGTAAATTATGATGTCTATTTGTATCAGCATATCAAGCCATATTGATTTTATATGATTTGCATGCTCTATCCATTTCTTATATAATCTAGCGTTACATCGAAATCATGCACTCATATTTTACATTTAAAAATTATTTTCAGGTCATAGCAGAAAGACTTTCAGAGGAAGAAATAGGTGGGTTAAAAGAGTTATTTAAAATGATTGATGCAGACAACAGTGGGACAATAACATTTGAGGAACTCAAGGATGGTTTGAAAAGTGTGGGCTCTAATCTCATGGAATCTGAAATCAAATCCCTTATGGAAGCGGTAGGTAGATTATCATTATCATAGAAGCTAACATAAAGGAAATTGTTTTATTGTTATTTCAAAATAAGTTCATATCATTTTTGCTTCTTTTTGTGTATGTTGAGTTGGGTGATCATTGTCTTTTCCCTCGTGAACTTTGGCAGGCTGATATAGACAACAGTGGAACAATAGACTACGGTGAATTTCTTGCTGCCACACTGCACTTGAATAAGATGGAAAGAGAGGAGAATTTGGTTGCAGCTTTTGCCTATTTTGATAAAGATGGTAGTGGTTACATCACCATTGATGAGCTTCAACAGGCTTGTAAAGACTTTGGCCTAGGGGAAGTACATCTAGATGAAACGATCAAAGAGATTGATCAAGACAATGTAAGTTCCTCTAAATGTGTTTGAATAGTCCTAATGCTCTGATACCATTATAAGAACCACTTCAACCCAAAACCTTAAGATGTTGGGTGAAACGGTTTATATTATTCTCTAACAGTTAGTCTCTTCCTTTGTCAATTTACATTTTTGTTCTTATAATGTGTGGATTATAATATATTTTGGTCCTAATTTTTGTAACCTTTTTTTTTTATCAGGATGGGAGAATTGATTATGGGGAGTTTGCAGCAATGATGAAAAAGGGTGATGCACATGTTGGTAGGAGCAGAACCATGAAAGGCAATTTGAACTTCAATATAGCAGATGCATTTGGAGTCAAGGACTCTTCTTGATATGCTAACTGAAATCTTTTGTACAGTTAGGAAGCATGATGATAGAAGAAAAAACGTAGTCAAATTTACATAGCTACATGATTATGATTTGTTTACTTTTGTATTAGAACTTTGTTTACTTTCTTAAGCAATGTTTACTCTGTTTACTTTCATTAGAAACATCCCGTGAAGTTGTTGTTTTTAAGTTATTAAGGATTACTATAAACTTGATCATCTAATCTTGTGTAAATTTTCAATTGGTTCAACTTGAAAAATATATATAACAATAAGCATCAAGTCACAATAACTATAAGTTTTTTTTTTTTGGTAAACAACTATAAGTTTATTATATTGGAAAAATTATATTTATAAATTTTTTATTTACAAATATTTATAAACTATATTATGCAGCACACAGTATATTACCCATAGTACCAATATAGTTTGTAAAAAGAAAAATGTAAATATAATTCTCCCCTTATTATATAGTGTTCACTTTCTCAGCAATCAATATAGATAACTTATTTACATTAAGCTCAAAATGACATCATTTTGAGACGAAAATCACGTTATTTTTGTAAGTATAATGCAATTCATGTTTATAATAGTCTTTTTTATTATAATTTTTTAATTTTTCAACCCAAAATGAAATTATTTTGGGAGTGACCATAGATAATTTATCTGCATTCACTATAGAAATATTAAACCTGTTATATATTGGAAAAAATATAATCCCACCGTTTAATATATTACTGTACCATTTCACTTCATTATTAAATATTTATGAAACAAAAAGTAATAATGCCTATTAGGTTTTTTTATAAACTGTTACGTTTTATTTTTACAAACATGAGATTCAATATAATCGATTTAACGCAGAAATAAATTAACACAAATTGACAGTAACAATTTTCTATCTCTTATCAAATTAAAAACAAAAATAAACTTTAATTCTTTTAAGATTTTAGTTTTTACAATTTTTTTTGTTTTAATCATTATATTTTTATTTTTATTTTATCTCTACCATCGAATATTAATTCTTATATTTTAACGGTAAGGAATTATAGAAATTTATATCCAAGAAACCATATAATAGTTTTTTGGAATTTTCATGGAGATAATAAGATCCCTTAACCCAAAAATAAAAAACACAAAACGGGTAAATTATAAATGGGTTTAATTTTTCTTATGTTGTAAGATTATGTGGAGAGGAAAAGTAAGAGAAATTGAATGTGTTTTGCATATTTTATATTTAAAAAAAAAATTAATTGGCACGAGATTTGTGTAGGAATAGCGTGAGACTATTATTTTCCATTGTAAAATGGTAAAAAAAAAAAAGAAAAAAGAAGAAGAAGCAAAAGCCGTTGTAGTAAGAGAAGATGGATAGATATAGAGAGAGGATAGGGGTGAGAGTGTGAGATAGCGAGGGGTCTCTCAAAAATGGCCTCTGCAACTTCAACTCTTCCCGCAATATGCACTTGTTTTGTAACCCAATGCACCATTTCCAATAACCCCAAAACTCAATCTTCCAGTCTCTCTTTCTTCTCTCGCTTTCCTTCTCACTCTTACAACCTCTCTTTCTCACCCCGCTTACCTCTCCTTCCACTCCCTAAGTCCTCTGAATTTGCTGTGGCCCAAGTTGAACCATCGCCTGAACCCGAAGCACCTCAGGTTGAACCGACCCAAATTGTTCAAGCCTCACCGGTTCAGGCTCCGTCATGGGAGCCGGGACTCTTCGCTGTGGTAATGGTGAGTACCTTTTTCCAGTTTTGGGTATGGATTGCGTGACCCAGTTGTTTGAATTGTTGTAAAGTTGCAAGCTTTGAGTAAAATGGTTAGTCTAGATTATTTAAACGATGAGTTTTCTTGATGATTGCTTGTGTTATTTGCAGATTTGTGGCTACCCATGTAGTTTTATCTATTTTTTATGTTGACCCAATGATCTTTAACTGTTGTTTGTGCTTTTGTAAAGTAGCATGGTTTGAGTAATTCCTTGGTTAAGATGATTTTAAGTGTGACCCAGATGAGTTTTTATTATTGATTATCTGATTGCACATGTACTTGCAAATTTGTGGCCACAAAAATCATTTTAATTTTAATTTTTTTTTGTGCTATTAAAAATATCAAAAGGGGGCGAAAGTGGTAAAACTGTTCTTGCATGACTAAAATGTCATTGGTTCGAATTCGAATGCAAGAAACAACCTCTTTGCAATTATGCAAGGGTAAAGCTGCGTATAAGAATTTCCTCCGCTCCACACTCGCTAGTCGAGTTTAATGGGGAGTGGTTTATTAAAAATATCAACTTTTAAGTAAAATAGCTAGTTTAGGTGGTTATAACTGTTGTTTATGTTGTTAGGTTACATATTCCACTTCCAGTTTGTTGGATGATGGGTAAATAGGTGCTTTTTTTTATTCTGGGGTTTGTGACAATTTTGTCTTCCTTTCTTGCGCTTTTGAATTTTTGTTGTCGCTTTGTTTAGATTGGCTCACACCAGTATATTGTTCACCCGGGGCGCTGGATTAATGTTCAGAAGCTGAAAGGTGCTAAGGTTAACGATAAGGTATATACATATCTTGTTTGCATTACGTAATGTGAAAGTAACAAAGAAAAATAAAAAACGAAGAAGTAAATTCATATATAAATATAAGTCTAATAGTTATGCATCACTCGTTAAACTCATTCAATATCTGTCTCTGTATTTGATTGTGACCATCACCAACTTACTAAGTTACTACCACCACTTTCTCCCTAAACATTCATTTAAATGTGATGAGCAGCTAGAGTACTAGTATGGTGTTTATGTAAGTACATGAACAGATGAATTATACTATGTCATCTGTACTTAGTATTGAAGGTGAACCTTGGAGTAGCGGTAAGGTTGCTCCAGATGACCAGAAGGTTATCATTTTGAGTATGGAAAACAGTCTCTTTACATATATGCAAGGGTAAGGCTACGTATAATTGACCCTCACATCTATCCTCCCAAGTCAAGGAGCCGAATCGGGGTTTATCCTTTATCTGAACTATCACTTAGGATCTATAGTTTTAAGGGGAAAACACTAAAGTATTTTTTAAGAAATTTGGTCAAAAGCTGTGTAAATGAAATTTTTTGAGTGGATAGCGGTGACACATGCTAAAGTGAAAACATTATTGAAATATTTGCCGTAATTTTTAAGTTTTTTTATTTTTTTGTTAGTTTAATTTTAGCTCGAACTGCAGATTGCTCTACATAAGGTTTTGCTGGTTGGTACTGATACAACTACCTACATTGGTAGACCAGTAGTAACAAATGCTGTGGTATATGCAACGGTGGAAGAACATGTACACTTCTTTCTCTCTGTTTCTCTTCGCCTGATAGGACATTAAAAATAAAAATCTACCTGAGCCATTTTGTTTGCAATGCAGGGTTTTGACCCCAAAATAATTGTCTTCAAATATAAAAGAAAGAGTCACTACCGCAGAACTCTTGGGCACAAACAGGTACTACAGTTGTTTGCTTTTACTTATGCAATCTAATTATTTATCAAAAAATAATTGAAACAATTAAAATGTCACTTTACGTTGTTTTGGGAGTGGTTGGGAATTTATTCATGGGAGAAAATTCTCGTAGCTTCTAATTTCTGAAAGGAGCTTGAAAGTATGTGAATCCATTTTGTGTGTATGAGTGTGTGCCTATGGATAAATGTGTTACTTGGTAAAAAAAAGTCATTACAATAAGCTGTAGTGCATACATGAAATTGTTTAAATGCAATTACTAATCTTGGTTTTGAATTTTCCTTTCTTTTTTCTAGTTAATCTTAGTAAAGTTAAACTCAAGCAGGGATGAAAACAATAAATCCCAGCATTGCTTTTTGTCTTTATGCTCAATGCATGAGCTTCTGTTTCTCATCCAGATGTTACTTTCTCCTGTTTTGTTAACAGTTAACACTGATTTTGCTTCACCATGAAAGAATTAAGAAAGGCCAATCTCTATTCCATTTGGCTGTAATTCATATTTTTCTTTTCAAAAGAGAAACAGTACTGAGTGGTGCAAGATATTACCATGCAATCAATGCTATGCAAATGTAGTCATTCAATGATTTATTCGAATTTGATATAAAATTTCAAGCAATATCACACCAAATAAAACCTAATAGAGATTTGTGTTTAGTTTTTAGCTTATTTTGTTGAATAATTTACTAATTATGATTTTGTCCTTAGTGTTGCAATTGCTTGACGTTGTATTGTTTGATTTGGTTTTCAACTTGTAACAGCCACATACTCGCATACGGATAAATAGCATTATGGGATACGAGAACTACCCAAAAGTTACTATGGACGATATCAAACAATGAACATCTCGGCACTGTGCCAATGATGTATCTTCTTTCGTCTTTAATTATAAACAATCATTTTGCCATGATTAGTTTTGCTTTAATTAGAAATGGAATCGTTTAAATTTGTATCGAGTTAATGTATGACATAATGTAATCTCCTGTCTCTAATTTTCACATGACAATTTTAACTCCAATAAAGAGCTTGTCAGCTTGGAGTTACATTTTCGGTTCTCTACCCCTTCATAGAAAGAATTGCTTGAACCAATTTTATTTTCAAAATTTTAAGCCTTAAAAAATTCTGGTTAGCAAGAATCAAGTTTAATGTAGATATTCCCAAAAGAAAACGAGAAAAGAAAAGGAAGCATAGTAGGCGGCAGACAACACCTAGATCAACTCCCCTGGAACCTTAACTATATTAATGATTTATCGCAACACAAATATTTGTTTCCAACATCTAAAGTGCTTAATTAGCGTAATTTACATAGAACCAATTTTGATAAACTCGACATACATATATGTATAATGCAAGCAATGGTAAGAAACTCTGAACGCCAATTCAAGCGAAGATTGCTATATTTGCTGAAATATTACTAACAATAGTTCATTTCAACCTACGTGCATATGAAGCATGGATATGTCTACTTTTTCGGAGCATCGAAGTTTGCTACAAATATGTGATTTACCAATAGTTATGGTCAACACAACCCCAATCCTCGCTGTCACTCGTGATTATGAATCGGTAAACGCTGGAGCATAAGTTAAGAAGTTCGACGATATCAAAGTTGAAACAAATGATAATGACAGGAAGAGTAAAGATTCAAATTCTCTACTATTATATCTTTTGCTGGATAAACAAATAATAGTACATAGTAAAATTCAGTTACCATACGGTGTAAACCAAGTCATGTATGCATACAGCATTCCTAAAAATTCACGTCGTCCTTCCTGATGCCATCAAGGCTACATTATGAGTAAATTCAGTGCTCCACCAAAGCCTTGTGACCAAAGCTGAATTGGTTGATAACCGCTCAGCTATGTCTACCCTCACTCTCTCCACACGGTCAAAATGAAAAAAAAAAAAAAAAAAAGAAGCAGCTCCACCACACAAAATGAATTCGAGCACAAGCCACTGTTTTAATTAATAATAATACACGTACACCCTTTCTCGTCGATATAGTGGTTAATTATTATCCACTGTCTTAACAATCTAATTTAATGATCACATAACTTTGACATATGGATTAAGCATGCTGTGCTAGCACAACTTCACTCATATACTCGCTTCCTCTTCAAAAGTGTCGGCAATATGGAAATAAAACCAATGAGGAAAAGCACTGATAATGTCTTAAAATCATATAGATCCTTAAGTGACTTCAGATCCCCAAGAGCAAGGCCAGCCTGGTTAAACAACAATGGAGCCGTTAGGAGTATAATATAAAAATGCAAAATAACAGCTACCATAAAAGTTTGGACAAACCAGAATAGAAGATACTTAGCCTCTTCATCCATGAGTTTGGAATTATAAGACATGAAAATCCACGGTGATTAAAATCAAAATATGACATACAAGTGTCTTCATCCAACAGTTTAAACTTTTGGGAGAGTTGACTCATGACAAAAGGAAAAGATAGAAAACCATACTAAAATCTGATGAACATCAGTTCAGTTTAAATGATCAGAGAAACAAAATGCATATGAGGAATAAAACTTTTTTTTTATTAGCTGAAAAAAATTAAGAACCGTATAACACAATGGAACCATTCTAACCACTTAAATTATCCAGTCCAGCCAAATCACTGAAAACAAAGGGAATCATGGAAAACATTATAAATAGATTTCAAAAAAGGGTTTGAATACAGTTCTCTGATAGAAGAGTACTCATAGGAAACTCTGCAATCTGTACTGGAGGAATCCTCAGCCAACTTGGTACTACACTTCATGATCACTAGAACAATGCCTTCCCTAATCTATGCTTTTTTCCATTTTCAGCGTAAAATTTCCCAGCATAATCTTTCAATCATCAATTCCCTTGAAGATCAACAAGGCAACAATTTCCTGAAAATTATTTGCTAAAGGTCTTGAAACTAAGGAAGACAACCCAATGTTCTCCTTCAGATTCTATGACATCTACATTTCACGATTAATTTTGTTTTACTCTACTTGTTCAGATAAGTAAACATAAATGCATCATCTCTGTCTTCTCAAATATTTCCATACTTGAACAGAAATTACTTCAATACAAGTATAACTGTTTCCTTTAGAAAGATGAAAAAGTATATTCCCATATAAACAGATCAAGTCACTGAGTTCCTGAGCATTAGAAACAAACCCATTAAACAACATTTGCAAAGCTTGAGAAATAGGAAAATATCTTAATTTCTAAGTCATTTGTGGATCAAGGTTGTTCAACTTAAGCTGATGATCATCCAATAAATGTTGTAAGAAACATTCATAAAGACTATTCTTCCCTCTTTTCTTCTACATTTTCAAGTAAGAAGAAGACGCTCATCTTTTACTTCATAAGCTAAAAGTTCGAAATGTAGAAGCCAATAGGCAACTATAAGTGACTAAATAAAATGAAGTGAAAAAACAAATAATAAAGGCATATAATATAAACACTTGGATTAGCAATATATCAAGTTCAGAGAAAATGTGAAAAAACGAGTATATTGTAAAATAACAGTAAGATAGACACAGAAGCTTACTCTGACAGTAATATAAGAGGCAGGAGTAAGACCGACCAATGTTGCCAAAAAGAATATATGAAACGGTACATCAACAATTGGAGATGCCAAATTGATGAAAAGATTTGGCAATGTCGGGGTTACCCTCAGAAAAAGCATGTAATTCAGCAGCTTATCCCTACGCTTTGCTATCTGATTTAACCAAATAAATAATAAATAAAAAATCAGGTTAACACTTAACATAGTTGAGATATCATAATATTTCAAACTAGATAATTTCCAAATAAACATTAAAAAAAAAAAAAACTAACCTCTCCTTGGAAAAACCTTAACTTTTCTGGCCACAACCAAGAGACTATAGGCCTTCCAATTAACTTAGACAAAAAGAAGCATGACGATGCTCCAGCAGTGGCATTGAAAACAACCAATAGGATTCCTTGAAAAACTCCAAAAAGTGCCCCAGCTAACAAGGACAAGAAGATTGTTCCTGGAATCATAAAAGTCTGCATGAAGATATATGTGGAGCAGTATCCAAGAATGAACTGTGCAGGGTGATTGCTTGCATATCTTGAAAAATGATCTCTGCAGGAATAAAAAAAAAAAAAAAGACAAAAAAACACCGTAACTTTTAACCATCAACAATACATTGGAACTCAAATTCTCTCAAAGAACTGAAAGTATTTCATATTTAAAAAAAAATTAATTTTTTTTTAAAAGGAACAAAATATCATATAATCATTAAAACCTAATAGGTAAGAAAGGAAAGTACTTGAGAAGGCGAAGATCCGAAAGGTTGCGTGGCAGCTTGAGGTTGGCGTACTCGGCGGCGGGTATGGTGAGGTAAATGCAGAAGAGGCCGATGGAGAAGACGAAGAAAACGGCAACGGCAACGGCGAATTCCCAGGTATTGAGCGGGAACCTCTCCGATTTGGGCTTCTTGGCGGTGGGCGAATCCTCGTCCGGCACCTCCCCGCTCTCTTCATCCTTAAACACCGTCGCATTCCTCGGCGCCGCCATCGTCGGCACGGTGGATGGAATCACGGTGATAACATGGAAGCTGCTGGATCAGTGTGGAATTAATTATTTGAATCAAAATGTTCAACAAGAGTTAGGAGAATTGAAGATTCTGAATATGCTAAGCTCTTGTTGTTTGATTTGATGAAAACCCTAAGATTTTGGGGGAGGAAGAGAGAGAAAGATAGGAATGGTGGATCCTTCTGCGAAATTCAGCTGCAATGCATTTTGTCAGAGAGAGAGACGGAGGAAGGAGCTTTTGGACTTTGAAGAACGTACAAAGAAGATTGTTATTTTTTTTCTTTTTTATGCAACATTTTTTAGTATTACTTTTATTTCATCAGTTTATTTTTTATACATATCATAAATTATATAAGATAATGGGTTTATCATCTATCATTTAATTTAACATCATCACAAAAATTTTTCTACACACAACATTTTATGGGGTCCCAACAAAAAAAACTCCGACATGCAAAACGAATCTCTATAACATAACACAATCACTTTTCCTACGACATCACTACTACAAAACTCTACGATAATTACACTTATTGGTTGAGGAGAATTTACTTTTTCTCCTAGAATTACGATTTGCAATATGATTGGAAATTGAGTTTTT
Source organism: Gastrolobium villosum (assembly GCA_032173675.1). Classification (NCBI taxonomy): domain Eukaryota; kingdom Viridiplantae; phylum Streptophyta; class Magnoliopsida; order Fabales; family Fabaceae; genus Gastrolobium; species Gastrolobium villosum. The sequence goes on along the minus strand of JAVKPL010001865.1, from coordinate 39,185 downwards.
CTTACTAAAATATTACTTAGTTGATCAAAATATTTTTGAGTTAATTTTTTTGATATTATATTTAGTTATTTTTATCTAAGAAATTAATCTATATTTTTTTATTGTCTGATATTCATGAAATATCATTCAATAGATGATATTTTTAAGAGGAGGGATATTCTTATTACCAAAATTTTCTACTACCAACTTATTACCTATCTAATCATCATTGGATCAACATTTTCTCTTTTTTCAAAAACTTTTTAACATTCTCTCTTTGATTTAATGGTGATCAGATAAGTAGTAAGTTAGTAATAAAAAATTTTGGTAATTAGAATATCCTCCCCCTATTTTTAATGGTATTTTGCTTTAAAAAATGCACACAAAATCAAATCATGGAAAAATAATTTTCCCCGGAATTTTTTTTTTTTAAGAAATCCACTTTTACTTACCCATGCATCTAAAAATAATCGTGCTACTAAACATCCCAAATTAACAGTATATTATATAACCAATGCCCTCTTACTTAAAAATTTGCGCTCACCTAATCTGAAATAAAAAGCGCATATTCCCTTATTTGGATCAGTATCCCTAGTATCCATGCGGATATTCCCTAAACACTATGTCATACAATTAGAGGTGCGGGTTGGCCGCCCCACCCCCACCTCGTTTAGCTGGTGGGGCGGGTTGGCCCGCCGAACCGAGCTCGCTTTGTCACCTCTACATATAATTACAAACTGCATAGTTTAGATATTTGCAATATTTAATCGATTACAAATAAAATAAAATTGTTTTTAAAATGTATATTTATAGATTCATCTACTTTTAAAATTTTAGTGAGCATTTACTTGACATTCAACAAAAAAGTAAACACAATCTTATTCATATTCTTTACATTTAAATTTGGGGGTTACACTTCTCATTGTAAGAGAAGAGTGATCCTTGCAACAGACACATAATTTAGGTGGATCCCATCCTTAAAAAAAAAAAAAAAACTTGGCATGGAAAATAAGTTGAGTGACATGAGACAATAATTTTGCAGGTTTTTTTTTTTTTTTTGCATTTAAACTTATTTTAAAAGACCATTTTCCTAACGGATCATAGCAATATTGCTACAAAGTTTAGGAAGATACCGCAAAAGTCTTTAAATTTGTTTAAATGATCGCAAAGGTTATGAATTTCATCTTGAGATATTGGGCGGCTCATTTGGCCCAGGATTGCTTTCGGCGTTGGCCCAGATTTTGGAGACATGTTTTTGTTTGGTCTGACAGCACAAAAATATTATTCGGTTAGTTCATTCCTAGAAAACAAGTACTTATAACATTGCACATCAAACTTGACCAAGAAACCAAAATATGGCATAGCCACTAATACAGAGAGAAATGATTGTGTATTCAAAATTAATATGATCATAACACTTAACACATAAATATTAAATCTTGACCGGTCCAAAAAATGTTGAGTTTGGCCATACATGGTTGAGTTACTTGAGTATAGTCCGAGTGGTTTTTGTAGTGATGTTATAACAGATGATAAGAGCTACCTGTAAAGTATTTCGACACTCAGGTCGGTGTTTGATTAATAAACATAAGTAATAATAAATAAATGGTTTATCATCTATAGCCTTCTTTATATAACAAAGACATAATCTGTTTGTGCTGTCTAAGTATGACAACAGTCAATCCCATTAGAGATTAAGATGGCTTTTGCAGCATATCACATATGTGGGATTCCTTCTAGTGGCCTACGATATGTAGGGCAGTTACATCCTTTTTTTGTATTTCATTAATTGGCTGTTGACATAACTCTCTATGTGTGTAAAACCCAAAATAAACGTGTTTGCTCATCATTTCTCTTTTATTGGCTTTAAGCCTTGTTTATATAACATTAAACCTTTAATCCCGCTTAATATTGGAGGTTATGGATTTAAGAGAAAAGGATTTACAATTGCTTGAACTATTACACCAAGATATATAAGATTTTAATGTTACCATATAAAATATGTGGAGATAATACAAGTTATTGGCCTCAATCCATATGAATCCAAATAACAATATTTTCACCTAATGAACTATTATAAAAACATATTATTAGTATATTATTAATATATTCTGTTGAAGAGATGCAAATCGATTTCATCTATATATTTTTAATACGAAATATTTATGCAAAATATACGTGTTTGCCTTGTTATGTGCTATAAGTCTCTTATTACTGGGCTTTTATGCAAATTGTTTATTGGATTAAACCTTTTTTATCCCAAAAGCAAAATATAAAACTTGAGGTTAAAAGTTTAACTCGAAAAGGATTTACAATTGTAATTTAAAAATGATATTTATATCAACAATGATATATAAGATTTGTAATGTTCAATAATGTTACTTCTAACTTAGGAGAAAATCTCGAGATAATATAAATTATTGAACTTCAATCCATATGAATCCAAATAACAATATTTTCACCTAATGAATTATTATAAAAATATATTATTAGACTATATTATTAATATATTCAACACATGGATAAAATAGAGATCAAATCTAACTCATCTATATATTTTTAGAATACGTAAATATTTATCTAACAATATCAAATGTAGTATGATTTGCCTTGTTATGTGCTATGAGTAAAAACTTGTCCTATTACACGCCAATTTATGCAAATTATGTCTGTTGATTGATGAAATATAACATTGCTCTAATCGAAATGGTGATTAATTAGTAATATTGGTAATAACCCTATTTGTTTGTTACAAAAGCAAAATTAATAAAAAATTGAATTTTAAAGGTGAAAAAATATGTTTATATTTTTATATCAAAATTTAAAAATGATATTTATATCAACAATGTATACTTGGTTAAATCTACTTCTAGTGTTCTACCAACATTAGTTTTCAGGGTTTTCTTGGTAAATAATATATAATCTCAATCTAAAATAAATCCTCAATAAATAGAATTGATGCATGAGATTAAAAATGGAACTTACACCGATATGAAATAATTTATTTTGTGAAAATGATATGTATATATTGAAATTATAGTACCATTTTTACACTTTAATAATTATTTGAAAAAAATAAAAGTAGAGAGAAATATTGAAGTATATTTTTTTCTTATTTTATTATAAAAAATAAAATGATAGAAATATTTTAATATGCTGTTATCATTAACGAGATGTGGTTTTCTTGTGTAATTTAATCCCAACATTTATCAGATCATGATGTTGCCAAGCACATAGAAGAAAACCATTGTTGCGTGTTTATAAATTATAAGATAACTGATTATTTTATGGGGATTACATAAAATGATCTTCCTACGCACAAGTTTTATATGAGACCCACTTTAATTTTTTTCTTTTTTTTCCTATTCTCTCCTCTCTCCTCCTTATGTGAGGGTAGTAAATTTGCTTTTATATTATGCAATATAACAAAAACAATTCCCTTATTTTATACCAGAGATAATTTAAGTGAGTTCGTACTAAACAAAGAAAAATAAAAAAGGAGAGTGGGGAGCAGGGGAAAATAAAGTCAACAAAATTGGGGGTTTAATATTTTTTATGATATATGAATAATTTCATCTCTTATATATACATAAAAATATATGAGACTCGTGTGTGATCATACAAAGAGAAAAAAGAAAAAATATATATGAATTGGTCACATATTTATTTATTTATATATATATATATATATATATATATATATATATATATATATATATATATATATATATAACATTTAAAATATTAATCCTTACAATTTGATACGGATCCAATTTTTAAAATTAAAGTGTGAGAATGATGTCAAAGATTGGTTCAGGTCCATTAACTATGATCATTGTTCAGCACATTGACACTGTTCCTAGTGAACGAAACACTGTCCCTTTTTTTTTTTTTTGCCCTTTTGACAAGCTTTCTCAGAATTTCCTAAACTACTCTTATAATAGCTAGTAGTAATACTTGATCCTGTTTATTCATGCACATTTTTCGAGGCCATTACACATGCACTTTTTATTTAACGATTCAGATTGTTCACAGTTCACACTTAATAAAAGGCATTTTGAAAACTTTATATTGGTGATTAATTGATGTATGATTGACTGTCCTCAAGTCAATGCCAATGCATTTCACTCCCTTTGTTTCTCGCACAACAGGTAGCTAATCCATGGGAGTGGGGTAGGCCAAAGAATGTTGTCCTCGCCCTCGATATTAGGGAATTAATGGAATAACTTAGTCAATATAGCAATTATGGTAATTAGGGATTTAAATAGGTTATACAGCATACCAGGGTCTATGACTCCGCGGTCAAATTTTGCCTAATTTATTAAGTAAAATAAAATAGTTTTGAATCTTTGAAAAAGAGGTTATATATCTTGTTTCATAATTAAGGTCTGGTTATAAGTTTGTTAGTCTGCTTATATTATATTAATTATTTTAAGTAAAATACAATAATTATCTAAATAATAAAATAATAGTTTTAATTTTTTTTCTTCTAATTCTTAAAGACTTAATAGACTTAAGTATGCTAACGGACCTAAGTCAGATTTATAATTTAATCTACAATAATGTATCCAAAATATTTCATATATGTTTGATTTATTTATGACACCTAGCTAAGCCCAACTCATTTACCCACTTAATGACAACATTTAAATAAACTTAAAAAAAAATGAAACCTACTTTATTACCTAATTTAACACAGTAAAAACCAAGCAAAGGGTTAATAAAAACCTTAAGACTAGGCTTATATATACGGATCATATTATCAATATGTTTTTACAAAAATAAAAAAATTCATAATTTCACATTTTAAAAATTATAGAATTATTTCGTTAAGTTGAGGTGCGTGATAATTTGATAATAACCACTTCTGTCTTTCTTTTTCTTCTGAATATTGAGGATAAGAGAAAAAATGAAGATGTTGATAAGCTCGAAACTCCCTTCTCTCATATGTGTAGGTTTGTATTGATGAATAACACATTAACGCTCTCACAAAATACAGATGACGACGTAAAATAGCTTAAACCAAAGAAAAGCCACACTATGCAATATGCATGCAATTAAGAGAATGTACATTTAAAAGTGACATAGCCAAGGACAGTAAAAAGTTAAACTTAGCAAAAAAAAAAAAAAAAGTTTCTCTTTTGAACTCTAAACAAAGGATCAGAGGTTCACTCTTTCAAGGGAATCTCCTTTATCAAGAAAAAAATAATAATATTATCTCCTATATAAACCATGCATCTTTAAGCTTCCATTGGATCGATCTCCAGCAACTTCTAAATTAGCTTGTGGTAAGATAAATGGAAAAGTATGATATAATGAATCCATTATCTTACTTAGTCTTTATTATTTGGCTATGGATGGTGACACACAAGTTATGAATCAGGAAAGCATCCTAGGATATGACTAGGTTGATTTTGAGGTTGTAGTTCATGGCTATGAGGTATCATCATGTTCATGGGCAAGTTTGGATGTGAAAAGTAACTTGTATCTGTCAATTGTGAAGCGAACAAGTTGTCCAAGCTTTTCCAATCAATACCTTGTCCATTGTTATTGCTCCTTTCATCACTGCAATAATCTTGGACATTATGATTTTGTTGGCTACATTCTTTTATTGCCAAACTTGTTGGACTATCAAGTTGTGGAAGCTCAATGAGTTGTTTATCCATAACAGCTTGGTTGGATAGAAATTGCTGCTCCGAGCTAAAGGGGTTACTAAAACTTGTACCTTCAGCAGAATGAAGCACTTCATGATGAGTTTCATTTAAAATATCTGAAATTGATAAGGGTCTTGCATTTGCATAACTTTGATCTCTGAAATAGTGTGGTTGACTATTACACCATGGTTCATAACCTGGCCTCTGACTTGGAATAGGTTTTCTAAATGCTCGGCACACAACCCATCCTTCTTCCTGCAGTAATATGAACATGATATTATGAAGAAGGACAAGCGCGTTGTAATTTGCACTTGCCTCTTGAGCTTTATGAAAGTCAAAGTACCTTTTAAGAAAGTGGATATCTTTTCACTACATGTTTTAAATTAGTTATATATGTGTAGTATGTATTACGGGAAATTTTTCTCATTTTATATGAGAAATGAGAAAACTTTCTCATGTTACTCTCACGATTAAGAGGTAGGACCCATACTAGTGTAGTATGTATTACTATCTTTCATAATCAAACATTTGTATTTAACACAATATTTTTTTCTTTTACATGTTACCGTATCAGCATTGGTGTTTGATTTTTATCGGAGGAATGTATGAAAAAATGAGTGGAACGGGAGTATTGTAGACTATAATTCAAATATTTCTTAGTTTTTTAAAATATATTATCACTGTAGTTCAAAATGAGATACTTGAGTCCAGCAAATTAATTAAAAAATGAAAAACTAAAGCATTTAAATAGAATTTCTCCAAAAAAATAAAATCAAAGTAATTTTATAGAAATTTAATAATCATTTGGTTCAAATTATTACTGGAAAGGAAATATAATTGGAAAAGAGAGTGTGTATGTTCGAAAGTGTGTGCCTGTGTGCTCGGCAGTGAATTCCTCTCATATGTGGAAAAGTGGTAATGTTATTTGATCACAACCATTCATTAATGATGAGATAAGAGAGAGAAAAATATATAATTTTTAAATGAGTGATTGTGATCAAATAACATGAACACATAACCACTTTTTCACATGAGAGGATCCACTCCCACATGTGCTTTAACAGGAAGAAGTGGATAAGAATAGTTTTGACTATCCCATTTATCAAAATTACATGTTTGCCTTCTCTCTTTTACTTTACTTTTGAAACTACTACGTGAAAAGCATATGATAATATTAGAGTAAATAATAGATTACTGAAACTATATACCATATTTAATTAATTTGGTTTGTTAGTAGCATAGATAACTTTAATTGACAATGGTTGATTACACAATTCAAGAAGAAGAAGAAGAAGAAAAACTTGCCTGTGGAGGGCCATGTTCTGAGGTTTGATGCCTATATTCATGCATAATCCAGTCTGTTTTCCTTCCATTTGGGGCACGTCCGTTATAGAACACAAGGGTCTTCCTCATCCCTATTATTCTGTTTTTGGATGTCACAGCTTTGTCTCTTCCTGTTGCTTTCCAAAATCCAGCAGCAGTTGCTCTGTTAGTTCTTGTTCCTGTTGGATACTTCTTATCTTTATGACTGAAAAAGTACCACTCATTCTGTTTCTCATATCCTAGCTTGCACTTATCTGCATATTTCAAGCATATAAACTTTTAAGTATAATAGCACTTGCTCCATAAGGTCATGATATGAGTGTAATCAACTAAAGTTTATCAAATTTCTAAAGTTAACTTTTGTTTTATAATTACTACTTTCTCATTTTCTCCCCAATAATAGAACCTATTATATCAAGATTGCATTGTGATTAATTACTATACCTTGTATATCCCATGGTTCTATTTTGTAGAGATCGACCTCAACAATAACATCTAGATCGATTTTTAGTGAGTTTATCTTCCTCTTGAGGTAATACCCCACAAGTTCTTCTTCTGTTGGATGAAATCTAAAACCTGGTGGTACACATGATTCCATATCCATTGATGATCCCTCCTGAAAGAAGCAAAATGAAAAGGAGTCATTATATATGTACCATCAATTTCACCATTTATGTTTTGGTTTAATTTCAATTATATAGATCAAGAGAAAAATTAATTATCAATCATATATAATTAACAGTGAAGGGCCGGCTTCGCTCAGCGGTAAGCTTGCTTGTCGTGGTGTGTCAGGTCGCGGGTTCGAATCAGTCTCTCTGCAAAAAGCAGGGGAAAGACTGCCTAGAATATTCTCTTCCCCAGACACTCACGAAATGGGTATTTGAACTGGGTCGACCCTTTTATATAATGAACAGTCTCAAATTCTGTGGGCAAGGCCTAATAGTAAAGTCAGATCAGGACACCCCAAGTTTCCATTGCCTTGCTTTTTATCAAATTGTCATAATAGTTTACGACCTCATAGCTCTAAAAATGTCTAGGGATGAGACATATAGTAGTAATGATGATGATGATGTGATATAACTTTGTTATTGGACCCAACAATTGTGAAGCATGTGCAATGACAAAATTGGCAGACCATGTGTGGAACCCACCATTAATAAAAACAAATTAACTAACACGATAGGCCTATTATTAATCCTAAGAAGCTCTTTTTATGCCTATAGTTGCATGACATGAACTTAGGGAAAGTTTATTGAACACAAAAGTTGGCCGAAAAGCTTGACTTTGCTGTCACAAGCATGTCACATTTCTTTGAGTGCAGTGCACTCCCAACGCTTGCTGGTGGTGGAGAAAGACCTGAACTATGGAAAAATATCGTTAATTGATCACGATTCACGACCACCATGGATAGCATAGCATAGCATGCTAGACAAAGCTCCACTCATTGACCGGCAAAAGATAATTTTCTGAATTTTCCAAGGACACAATCACTACCAAGGGTTCTTAAACCTACACAACCACCAACCCTAGCTATAGTATAGCTTAGTTTTGAAAACTTTTCTTTATTCCTCTCGGTAATGAGGTAAACTATTTCATTGACGGTTTGAAAAATTTCAAATTAGTCATGTTACTCTCTTTTTCCACTATTAAGATCAAGATATACATCCAAGTTGATAAAAACCAAAACATATCAGACTTAACTGGATTATTGGTAACCTTTATTTTAAGGGTTTTATAATTCTCATGTTGAAGGAGAATTGAAATCTCATCTTATAGAGATAAAAAGCACGTGGGACCCATGTATTAGAAAAAATTGTACGTAGGACCCATGTCAGCACGGAAATCGAAGGGTATGTAGGAAAATTTCAATTCTCATGTTGAATGAGAATTATAAAACCCTTATTTTAATTCAGAAAACTAACAAACGTGAAAGAAAAGCAAGCTATAACTCTTAACATTTTCAAGCACATAATAGACATGGATAACACATCAGAAGCTGGAGTTCCCTTGAGAAAACCCATCAAAGGATTTATCAAATGGTTTCAAGTTGGTGTTAGACTTCCCTTGACAAGCTATTGTGAAAAAAAAAAATTCGTTACTATATAGATATATATGTATGTATAAATAAACTTACAGAAATTTGGGTTAATGTCATCTTCTTCTCGAGAGTTTGGAAGAGGAACTGAAAGAGAAGGAGACAGAGAGAGAGAAAGAGAGATGTGTTGGACTAAGGTGAAGGTGAATGTTTATTTAAAGAGAAGAGATCGAGAGAGAGCTATGTAAGTATTTGCAAAAGTAACTATATGCGTCTAGAGAGATCAGAGAATGTTGTGCATAAAAGAAGCAGAAGAATTGTATATATATATATATATATACAAACATGTTATAGATGAAGCTATTGATTGCGCGTGGGGTGGCAGATAGATGGAAAGGTCTTTGTTTGGACGGCGTGACACAGAGTTTTCACGCTACCACCCTTCCACCGCTATATTGTACCCTAAGGCTTTTCCACCAATTTAAACAACAACAAACTCTGCTGTGTGTTTTTTTTTCTTTAACCAAATGTATATTATTATTATTATTATTATGTGTATTACATATTATACATAGCTAAAAAATCAACTAGAGGCTCTCACACAACATAATATGTACATGCATGTGTCACATTCTACTCTTTCCTTCTCCCCACAATTCAGGTTTCACAAATTGTCTGTTTGGTGCGCTATCCCTCCATATTTAGCACCATTACTTTTTTGACATGTGCAAGCTATATCAGAATCCCAAGCTGTCTTATCAAAGTGTCAATCATTTGTATCTTGGCTTTAGTGTTTTCATATGCACACAAGAGCTCCACCATAATTATCCTTTTTGTTTCAGCGATTCTGGTTTGATTTAGTGCATTCCGCATAGCATGAGAGCTCCACCACAATTAATCTTTAGTAATTAATTACCGTCAAAGCATAGGATAATATGTCAAATACATTAAAGGACATGAATATACTTATATACATGAATGTAAGCTCCAATATTTTACTATTAGCAAGTTCGGTCTAAGTATGTTACTCCTATATTTATACCGGTGTAAGTTACACTTTCAATCTTATCTATTGATTCCACTTATATTTAAGGGCTCAAATTTTAGATGAATGGTCAAGATTGAGTGTAAGACTTCTAACGCTTACACCGGTGTAAGAATATCCTGTCCCATATATATATATATATATATATATATATATATATATATATATATATATATAATATAAAAAATAATTATATATGTTATGATTTATGAATTTCTCTTCAATTTGTTTTCTCATGAATTTGTAGTGTATATACAACGATATGAAACAAATTTGGCAATTCAAATTACAAGACCACCTGTTCCTCTTAAAAAAAGTTCCAGCTACATGACTTGATTATTGAGAAAGAATATATTTTATATATTATCCCTTGCTAAAGTAATACTAACTGATATAGGTTTCTTTGAGAACAATGCACTCTTTTGTTATATAATAAAAAAGTAATGAACGGATAGTTTATAAAAAAAAAAAAAAAGTAATGAACGGATAAATTATTTATACGTGGATCGAAAAGGCTATTTTGCGATTTGTGTTATGTGGGTATATAAATAAAAATACATAAAGGGTTAAAATAATTTGTTATATATATATATATATATAGACACACACAGAGACATCAAGCCTATAAGTTCGATTACTAACTATTATACTTTTAAAGGGTTTATTGTCTTATTCAGAGTGGACCCATTAAATTTAATAAATAAATGAGCTGCAAATCTAGTACATAATTCCCATTTATTATATAAAAGATGAGTAGTGATCAAAAGCCGAAAACTTGTATAGAAAGCTTACTATTACCATATTATACCTCAGAGTACCCTTTACAACTACTAAATACAACCTTCCTGGGACTCTGTTGGCAGAACAGCAGTATTTAACCAACAACTTGTCACCTATAAATTTATTAAGTAATGGTTTAATGCTGACACTGACGTCATTATGTCCCAACACTTGCTTACATATACTTTTTTTTTTTTGTCTCATCACTATGCATTGTTTATTAATTAAAACTGTACTGAAGCATTCATTTGTTTATTTAACTACTTATTTTAAATTAGAACTGAGATAAGTGGACCAAGGGTTTTCTGTTTCTAGCGACCCTATCCAGTTTTTAAGCGAGGGAGCATAACTGAATTAATTGAATTTAAACCTATTAATTGCTTGTTTTTAGAAGAAAAAAAAAATTGGTGAAAACTTGTTTTTAGATTTAGTTTTGCTTTGTAGTGGTGCTTGGTGTATATATGGCAATTTCTTCCTTGTCAGTATAATGGGAACTTAAAAGCTGTTCCAAATGTTTACCCAAAAAAAAGCTATTCCAAATCCATTTACAGATAAAAAATTGAGATAAATGGTTTCTAAATAAAATAAAATAAAATTGCATAGCTAGAAAAATTAGTTTAAATCTTAATAAAAAATTTAGCTAGAAAGTATGTAGTTGTTGGATGGAAAAAATAAGAAAAATCACTCATTCATATGAAAGTCATCAAACAGATTAACTCATTTGTCAATAAATCGGTAAAAAAAATTCTAGCGATTTGGTATTGTTTATTAAAAAAAATGCATGTAATAAATGAAATTAATTATAATGCATTATATAACTATATTCGGTAACAATTACTAGATTTTATCCATTCTAGAGAGGAAAGTGATAAATTTTGTTATCAATTATATTGTTTTAGTTAATTAATTTCTTTTACAAGGTTATGCGAGTTATACTTTTCATTATTTTTTTAGAAAGAAAAGGAAATGAAAGGTTAGAAATTATTATATACAGTAACAGGTTAATAATGATAATAATTAACCACGATGAAATAACAATCATAAGTCACTAAGAAAAGCAGAACTTGAGTTTTGTTTTATGAATGAGGGGGGCAAATTAAACTCATGGCAGTGTAATATAAATATTAAAGTCTTTAAACAACCTACGTGAAAATCAATATTCTTTTTTTCAAAAGATAATATTTTTTACTATCATATAAATATAGCGTTGGTGGAAGTGCGCGTGTTCATACTAACAGGAATTTATAGGGTTTTAAATTACAGGAGTCACCGAAACAATAAAGTGTTCTTCTTCTAATTTGATATGATCATTTAATTTTAACGTTTCAATTATAGTTCTACGATATAATATTATTTTATTTTGACCTATAGTTTTAGGAAAATAATGTTATATTAGACCAAATAATTGTGTCTAAACTCTAATGTAATTAATTTGGTGTTGTTGCTTTATTCTAGGACTACAATAGGCCCCTGGCTTGGTTATATTATTTAATATCTAGCTAGGCCTCCAATCCGAGGAAAATAAGTTTCAATTTTGGATCATACTGTGAAAGGAAGATTAATACATTTATGATGATTTTGGAGCATAAGCTTCTACATATATATATATATATATATATATATATATATATATATATATATATATATATATATATATATATATATATATATATATATACAAAATATTCTTACACCGATATAAGAGTTAGAAGTCTTACACTCAATCTTGATCATTGATCCAATTGTATCCAATGACTCACATACTAAAAATTTAGAGCCCTTAGATATAAGTGAGATCAACGGACATGATTGAGAGTGTAACTTATACTGGTGTAAAAAGATCCTGACCCTATATATATATGAGAAAAACATTTCTGCAGCCACTTTAGATAAGGTTGTCTATAACTACCTCTTTTTAACTAGGTATGACCGGTGATACATTAAAATTGTATTTTCTCTCTCCGCCACATCAACCGACAGTGTCTAAAGTGGTCGTAGAAATACATATATATATATATATATATATATATATATATATATATATATATATATATATATATATATATAGGGGTAAACTACCTAATTTTTTTTACTACTTGTTACTACCAAATCTTTAATGACGTTGTATTCTAGGTGAATTAATAACGGTTGTAATTGTATATGATATATTTATTAATTAATTATTAATTTGCACACCCTTCATTAATAACCGTTACATAAACACCATTCATTAATCAAAACGACGTAATTTTGGTAGTAATAAGTAGTAAGAAAATTAGGTAGTAATGTATATATATATATATATATATATATAGGGACAGGTTATACGTTTACAAATTTTTTTATTTTTTTTACTAAAATTAACCGTCGATTTATGTCAATCTAACGGTTGTAATTTATGGGATCATATTTATTAATTAATTATTAATTTGCAATAAATTATAACCGTTAGAGAATATAGTGAAGTTTGTAAACAAAAAAGTTTATAAATATAACCTGCCCCATATATATATATATATATATATATATTAATATATATATCGAGAGAAAAAAAATGAATTGACGTTATTGGTAGTTTTCATCGCATGAAGAAAAAAAAGAAAAAGAAAAAAAAAAAAAGAGAAAGAGAAACTAGTGCGAATGCAAAAACAATGAAAAGGTAATAAGGTTCCTGTGTTATGAAATCATTTTTAAAAATTTTACATCTATAAAGCTTATTAGATGTCTTCTTAGATATAATGAAATAAGCTTACGTTTTAGATTTTGTCTGAATATAGTTTTCCAAATTATATTATATGCACCACTTGAACAAAAGACACTCTTCATCTCAAAGGAACAAGAAGTTAAATAAATATGGAAATTATTCTTCGCTTCTAATTATATCTCATTTATATAATTTTATCTTGTGGTATGTAGCAGGTTGCTTTTACATGAGCCCTGAAATTTTGTAAATTGGTTTATTAACTTACAAACAACTGCAAAGAGAGAAACTAAAGCTTTCTAGAATCAAAACGGTATGGATTGGTTAATTCTTGAATCAATTTAACTTATTTTGTTTCATTTCTACTTTAAGAAGGTGAAGGCAGAGGAAAACAAAGTAACAATACATAGTTGATTATTATTTATGTCCCACCCGTGAGCTTTTTGGGGACCCTCTTTAGGGGTTCAAAAGGTCCTATACTTCCAACCACACCTCCAACCGATTATCAAAGAAGAAGAATAAATTAAGAAGACTGGAAGATGGCTTTATTAGTTAGGGGAGGGGCATAGGATTGAGGAGTGTTCTGTTTCCATTGTAAAATCATATACTTCATATAGTATTTTTATAATTTATTGTAATTCTTTTCTAATTTAGTTTTTTTTATATGATGCCAGTGTTGGGGAATCCCAGAGTAAATGATTGAGAGAAAAAAATCCGATAATGGTTAAGAATGGACTAAGTGAGCACCATATAAGGTTTTGAGTTTGATTGTGATTTTCTAAGCTTACTTAATGTTCTTGCTCACTTGGCTCCTCATGAACTTCCTCTGCAGAGTGCAACAATCAGAATATAAGAATTGAATTCTCATATTATGACCTTTCGATTTACGTGCAAAATTTTTTTCTTTCTTTTTTTAAAAAATGTGGGGTCCACCATTAGTTGAGTCACAATATGAGAATTCAATTCTCATGCAACATGAGAAAATCAAACCCTACTTTTCAATGTTATAAATTTTATTCCGTTTCATTTATAGTTATCTAAAGTTGTTTATTACATGGAAAAAAAAATTGTCTAATTAAAAGATATAAGTTTGTGTTATTTTAAATGAAACAAAGTTGTTTTAGTAGTTTATAAAAAAAAAAAAGTTGTTTTAGTATATAATTTGTAGTTTTTTATAATCTCTCTCTTCAATAAAAAATAGGAAGAGAGAGAAAGTGGTGAGAGAGAATATAAAAATTATTAATTATGCACTAAAACAACATTATTTCATTTAAAATGGGGCAAAATTATATTCTTTAAAACCAAAAACGTTTTCCCCTTATTACAAATGTTTAAGTTTTTCTAATCATATATCTGACCACTGACCAGGTTAAAAACTTTAGTCACCAACTTACATATTCTGTGTTGCGTATTAATGAATATTGGTCAAAATTCATGGTGTCATATCTTTTTGCCATATATGACAAATGTTAAATGTAACATATATAAATAGACTTAGGTAATAACATAGCGATGCAGCTAGTAAAACACAGTCATGCAGAGCATGGAATACAGCAATGATGTAGTTTTACATCCTGAGAACATTCATTGTTGACATTGTCACACGCCTTCAGGCTATTTTCTTTTTCTTATTGTTTGAACAGTTACCAGACAAGGCATTCATTGGTTTGCTAAACATGACGTAAACAACATGTTAATCTGCAATAGAAATAAAGTTAAAGACACGATAATCGTAAAAAAGAGAGGGTATAAGTACAATTTTATTTTATTTTTTACAAATTACATTAAATTTGACTACTGATTAGTTAAACTTTAATCAAGAGTGTTTGACCAGTCAAATTTAGTGTAATTTGTAAGTTTCTAAGAATTTTTTGTGTCAATATAATCTTCTACTTGTAAAAAAACTAAACTATCAAACAGATTTGGCTCTTACATAAAAAAAATAGTCATGTAGTCATATTATTTAATCACCATCATTGATGATGAGATAAGAAAGAAAAAAATATATAATTTTTAAATGATTGATTGTGATCAAATAACATGATCATTTTTCCTACATCCGGATATCCAAATCCCAATCAAAGAGAATGAAAGTTACGGTCATAAAAACGTTATATGTTACATAATTGTCAAATCAAAATTTTATGTTTATTAAGTTAACCTATCCAAAAACTGATTATATAATGTTATATAGATTCACAATGTTTGCGTGTCATATTTTTTTTTTTAAAATGTGTGGACTTTAACTGCCGACAAAATTTCCAATTTTAATTTCACCTAGAAAAAAGCTTTGTTAAAATCGTTATGTTAAAGGAGATCACAGAAAATCATGAATCCAATCTGTCAAAATCAAAATCTTCGAATGTGATTGTCTTTCTCATTTAAGATTAACCTATCCACAAAACTTAGGTAGTCGGTGCACAACACTGAATTTTCAACGGAAGAAACAAAAGGTGAACACAATGTTATGACGTTATCAATCTTCTACTGGTTTTCTATAAAGATGAAAAGCTACTTTAACTGCCGAGTCTATCTTTAGTTAATTTCCAATTTTAATTTCACCTAGAAAAAAGCTATTCGAAGATTAAAATCGTGGGTCCCGTCTCAAATTCTCATAGATCACAGAAAATCATGAATCCAATCTGTTAAAATCATCACAATCTGATATGATCTACCGACTTTACATTTTCAATGTTATTTTAATGTTGTAATTATTGGCTAAGATAGATTTTCCTTTTCTGATTGGTTACAAATCGCTATCAATATTTGGTTTTTTCTTTATTATTTGTTTTGGGGGGTGCATCTATCAATGTTTGATTAAGAAATGCTAAATGGGTTTGAAATTCTATTTTTGTCTTTAATTATTTCAGATAGGCAAGGATTGAATCAATAAATAGCTAGTACTTAGCAGCAACAAAACAAAAAAGAGTAATTATATATAGCAATTAATAATTATGAGGAACAAAACAAATTTAATTATTATTATGGGCGCGTGTGGAAGAACTTTACATGTATGGATTTTATGTTAGATACTGTTGTTATTGTTCTTCAACTTAAACTGTCTAAAAATGACCTAACCCTTCACAGTTCACACCAAACCATCTGAGAAGCTTGATAGAGAAACTTTGCTCAAATACTATTATGCTGACAAAACATGTGCAGGACTATAATGTTTTTATAGCCAATACACACAGGTTTAACACACACACACACAGAGGTTTAGGTTTTGTCAGTAAAAGTAGTATATAATATAAAGGTTTTATAAGAGTTATGTAGTAAGAAAAGTGATTGTTTTATATTATAAAAATATAATATAAGGGCTTTATTAATCTCATGTAATAGGAGAGAAGCTCTCTTATGTTGTAGAGATAATCAAGTGTGGGACCCACCCACTAATAGAAAAAAAAAAAGTAACACGGAAATAGATGTATGTGTAGGAGAGAAAAATACTCTTATGCAACATAAGAGTATATTTTCCCATAATATAATCCTAGACCATTTGATCATGTTTTAGAAATTATTCTCTCTCTCTCCTTGGGGTGACTCTAGTCTCATACATGGAGCTATTTTGCAAAAGCAGGATTAAGAAAATGGCCTAAAGGTGTCAACCAGGAGAGAAAATTTGGTGGACCACCACTAGATATTTTTGTTGAGAGAGAGTATTGAAAAATTAAGGAGAGAAGAGAAAAGAAAAAAGAAAAAAGAAAAAAATACATGTGTCACTAATCTAATCACCATTGGATCAATATTTTCTCTTTTTTCAAAAACTTTTTAAATTTTCTCTTTGATTCAATGGACCACCACTAGATATTTTTGTTGAATGAGTATTGCTATAATTCAGAGTTTGGGAATTGGGAGAAGGAAAAATGAAAAATCAGGAATCTAGGTTTCAGTGCAAGCACCAGGATTTATGTGTGAACAAGTTGCACAATTCATTAGCTGAAATAGAAAAGGCCCATTATTATTTTAGCATGCAACATACGGAAGGAAGGTCATCATCATTGTGATAAATAAATATATCATGTTCCCTGGTTTTCTTATTCAATATATGTAACAACAGAAAAGGGTCTTACATTTTTCTCTTGTTATTCATTTCTTTCCTTTTCTTTCTTTGTCTTTTTCATAGACATAATTAAGGATTCTATCAATAAATTCAATCATGTTATGGCCAAAAATATGTAACCACTATTCACACTATAATTTGAATGGCTGCAGGCTAAGACACCCACTATTTGTCCTGCTTCAGTTTTTATTGAAGTATATATAAAGCTAGCTGTTAGCCATACCAAATTAAAATAGCTAAAAATATTAATTTTAATCTCAGTAAGCACAAAACTTTAACCTAAGATAAAAAAGAGTGGAATAATTAAAAAAACATTTGTGTTCATATTTAGTCAACTTCAGATAGTAAGAAAATGCAATTTAAGTCAAAATCTGTAGTAAGTGAGATTGATCATCAATTTGTCACTATCATGGCCGGTAACCAACTTGTGTCAATGGTGAACGGACGGCACCTAGTATCCAGTGATATGCCACCAGAGTGGTCTTAATAGGAACTTGCAATTCAATTTGACTTTATTCAATGCTTGGCATTGCTTATTTCCGGTAAAAAATATCATTTTGACAATGATGCTTGGTATGATTATACATCTATAATATGGAATTAGCATTAATCAATAATCAGCACTGGCATAAAATGTCATTGATTCTGAACATCAAGTAGATAAGCTGTTGTTGCTTGTCAACTTTTGTATGATTGAAATATGAAGGATTTGAAAAAAATTAAGACTTTGTGTGACCCTCTAAATAGAGCAACATATTTACAGCATATTCAAGGTAGTAAAAGACAAAACACAAACCTGCTAAGTAGTAGCTAATACTTTTTTGTTATGTCCTTTTAAACTGAACAAGGAGAATCTTTCTCTTTACCTTCTTTTATTGTTTTAAAGTGGTAGTGGGGAACCAAAATCCTTGTAGAGAACTAATTGAGGTCTCTTTCATTGAAGCTGAAGAGAGGGAATGGATAACCAATAGATTGTTAGGAAAGCAGCCGCAGAAAAGAAACTATTGGAAGGTGAATTGGGAGGGTGATGGACCCTACAATATTACAATGCAATTCTCATCATATTGATAAGGGGGGGGTGGTGGGGTTGCTTCATCAAACACACAAATAGTGCAAATCAAGCAAGTAGATGCATATTTGGGGCGGTTTGTGGGACTGCAGGAGGTTGGGGCTGCTGAGTCCCACATAGATTAAATGTATTTATAAGCTTTCATTTTCAACCCTCCTCATTATATATCCATATATGGATTATCTTTGTGTTTTTATTTATTCATTTATTACACTACATGGTTTTTTTTTTTTTAATAGCAAACCTTCTAGATAGAAAAATTTGAACTTAAACCAAGTTTGATAATGACATGCCTTGCGTCGCAACCCAAGTTTGTCTCCCTTTTCAAATTTCTCCTTACAATATGTGTCATAGATGAATTGATGATTACTTGTGTGGATTATTACTTTTGTCTGTTATTGTTCCTATAGCTAGCTATGTATTTTATTTTATAAAAACGACAAATATTATTTTCATTTTGAGTTGTTCTATGACCACCATTATAGAGGTGTAAACTCGTTATGCCTTAATAACTTAAGTCTACATAAAAATTTTAGAGTCTACATTAATCTATTAGTTTATTAAAAGTTTGGTTTATAGATCTGGACTGACCTATTATAAAAAATTAAAAAATCTAATATGGATTAAAGGGCCTTTTTGGCCTTTCAAGTTACAAAATCAAACTAAATAAAAAAAAAAAACAAAATTCTCATTAATTAAATTGTGTTTCCATTTTGACTTCCCCTTATAAAATTTCACAAATGTTATTTTTAACAAAATAAAAAAAAATCCTTAAATAATATTCATAACAACACATGAATCCTCATTTGATTGAGATCACTTTCATATTTTACATCCCTGAAATATCATATTCCTAAAAAATAAAATCAACCAAAAGAATTTTTTTGTATAACTCTTTGTTTTTTGTTTTTGCTACAACAAATCATGGAATACTGAAATTTTAAATATTTTATTGCAATTTGAATATTTCACTTAATTCTTATACTTTTAATATTTTTTTAAAAATTTAAATGGATATTTATAGGTTTGGAAGTTATTCAATATTGCTATTATAGATTTTAAGAATTTATTTAGAATTAGTAAATATTCGATTGAAAAATTATTTAAATCATAAAAAAAAATAGAAACATAAAAAATCCTAGTGAACGATAAAAAAAATAATATAAAACAATACATGACATCTAATTTTTCAATTTAATTATATTATTTACATAATTCAATATATTTTTTTACGGAAAAATATAAGAATGAAAAAATTATATCGATCTCATGCTTAGCATGAACGCAACTTTTTACTTATAATATAATTAAACATTAACAAAATATTTATTTTAAGGTTTAGATGCATGTATCACAATTACAAATAGAATCCAAAAACTTCATGGAGCTAAAATGATGCTTGTGGTTAATTAGGTGGTAAGAGATTGAAAATTTGGAAGGAAAAACTTCTAAATTGGATTTGTTTGATACATTAATTGAATTTAACAACATAAAAATCAGACCAAACAGAACTAGCTAAATGAAAATAACATACATGTTATTATCTGAGTTCATGTATTAATTAAATAAAATGGGCAAACGAATGAACTTGGTCTTCCGTCCAAAAAATGTGTCCATTAACTAAATTTGTAACTAATTAATATAAAATAACATTTTAAAATAATTATATATTTCAGTTTGAATATATATTTAAGGTAATCTTTTTGGAAAAAATAAACTTTATTATTAGGATATATTTAAGGTAATCTTTTTGGAAAGAATAACTTTGTGGAAAAAATTCTAATAATCCTTTCTTGCAAATAAAGCATTATTATTAGTATATATTTTATTTTATTCAAGTAGGAGTCTAGGAAAATATATATAGATCAATCAAATTTTATTCCTTTCAGGTTTATGTATATCCAAAATGGGGAAGATTATACTTACTACTTTTTTTTGTTACTACCAAATCTTAATCATTTATTTTCTGTCAATTAATCAAATCTTTAAATTCTTGTTTTCTTTATTCTTGCTTTTAATTAGTTTAATAATTTATAGTTCAAATCAAATCCTGATACAAATACAATTTCGATTGTCCAACTTAAGTAGAAGTAGTGAATTAGTGATTGAATCATAATACTCGTGGGAACGATCTCTTACTCAAACATTATATTACTTGTGCGACCAATGCACTTGTTGTGAGTCCCAACAGATAACAAAGCATTGTTAGTGCTCTGTGTTGTCATTAGATGGATTGGGTCTAATGGGCCCAAACCCATTTATGTCAGTGGCTATGTTGGGCCTAATGAGTGGCACACAAACACCTTAAATTGTCTTGAAGCCTAGCATATATGGTTTGGGCCCAATAAGGCATAATGGGCATAAGTTGGAAAAGTCCACATATTAGGCCAAGAAAGAGTAGGTGGTATCATAAGTCAAGTTGGACTTTATCCATGATGTAATCTAATTAATTTAAATGTTAAATTAATAAAATTAATTTGAATTCTAATTTCGAATTTCGAATTAGAAATTTAAATTTAAATAAAATTAATTTAGATTCTAATTTTGAATTTTGTATTTGAAATTTGAATCTAAATATATCCATTAAATTAGATTTACTGAAGATTGAGAAAATAAATTATATTGATTGAAAACAAATCAATTGGATTGATTGACCAAAAGTAAGGAAACCAATTAATTAAATTAATTGTCTAAAATTTGGGAAACAAATCAATTGGATTGATTGACCAAAATTAAGGAAACAAATTAATTAAATTAATTGGCTGAAATTGGAGAAACCAATCAATTGGATTGATTGGATAAAATTAAGGAAATTACTCAATTAGATTGAGATTAGATGAAGGCGTTGATTTGGCGCCACATCTATAAATAGCTCATTTTCCTCCTTAATTTTGTATCTCTCCTTTTCTAATTTTCTTGATTGAACCTTAGCCAACACACACATCAGTGGCGGCTATATCTCTCTTGGAATAACGAAAGACACTACCCAATCTCTATTCTTCTCTCGAGTCTAGCATCCCTCAATCATGTTCAAGCCCCTTTAACATATGATTGAGAGTGTGGTAAAGGTTGCTTTTTCTGCGCAATTTTTTCTCTTTTACGCAACTTTCAGAATCAAGTTCCATTATATCATCCGGAAGAAACAGCGAAACACAACTTGGTGATAAAATTGTATGTTCCGTAAGAAACAGCGGAACACAACTTGGTGATAAAATTACTTATGGAGAACAAATCAATAGTGGCTACACAAAAAACATACAGATGTCAAGAAATCAAGCTGATTCAAGTGCAAAAGCCACATTACAATTTAATACAAATCAAGAGAACATAGAAGCATTTTATGCTTCTCTTGTAGCAGAGACCACATCTTTGTCACATGTCCAAGACCCCTAACTCAATGATGTATCTGTGAGAACTAGGTCTAGCGAAGAAACCCATAAAAATTTGCAAATTTTGCAAGAATTGCTATCAAAAGAGTTCTCTCTGTTGGTGCACCCTGGACGCTCTATATTAATGAAAGATATTATGAAGTACCTCCTCAGTATGTCAGCAGAGGAAGGAATTTCACTGAGAACAAAATCAGTAATATTGCAACTTTCACAAGGTTTTGCTCAGTGGATTTTGGACTACGAAAATGCAAACCGCAAAATTATGTCAATAACTGCAGATTTATTGAAAGTTGAGAAATTGAAAGATGATCTTGAAGCTAATGTTAAAGATTTCATGGAAACGAACAAGCATGAGAAGTATGTGACTAATGAGATGACCCTAGATTTTACAGCACAGAGAGACATTGTTTTTTCTAAAAGAAAGAGAAAATTGTTTGACAAAGCAACAAAAATAAAAGTTGAACGGGACAATTTGAGAATCAAAGTGCCAAGGTTGAAAGCAGAGCAAGAATGTGCGAAGACAACAAAAGCTAATATTGAAGAAGAGTGGTCAAAGCTTAAAGAACAAATCATTGGAAGCACTGGTTTTAAAGAGTGAATCATTAAGAACGTTTACAATATTTCTTTTTTTTATTTGTATAAACGTTTACAATATCTCATGACTAACTGTAGACACCATATTTTATCCGGGAGATATAAATTTAAAAATCAAAAAAATCTTGTTACTGAATTAGCTTCTGCAATGGCGTTTGGTTTCTGTTACAAGATACACCGAGAATCACAAAGCATGTAGAACGATGCAAGCCTTTCCTTTTCTTCCTCTATAAAATCAGAATCACAAAGCATAGGAGGGGGACTTTTTTTTGAGCTTCTGGTTACATCTTTAAAAAAGAAAATATCCAAGAAATAAAAAAAAAACCTCAAGTTTATCAGCATCCAAGCATTTTGAAACTTAAAATCTTTTGAACCCAAATCCAAAAAAAAATCAACACAAGAAATGTTTGTGTGCTCCATTTACGGAACCACCTTAAACCCATAACCATCAATTTTTCATATCCAACAAAGCCCAACACGGTAAATAGTGGAACACCACCACGTCTCACTGCACCACCTTCGCCAGCCACCGCGCGTCACCTTTGTGTGCGGCTGTAAGCCGTTGATACCCAACCATATAACTATCTTGTGCCTGTTAGTTTTTGGTTTTTTTTTTTTTGGGTAAAAGTGGAGGGCCTAGCCCTATTAGGTTTTTTTTTTTAGTATGATATGTTTGTGTGGGTTATTTCTAAGATGATGGAAAGAAAATGGGCTAAGCCCATTATGCTAAATGTATAGCAAAAGTTTTTGTTTTGGTTTTTTTTTTCTAAATATATATTTTTTTGTGCAGATTAGATCTTAGAAATGGTCCATGAACCTTTTTCTCCTTAGTATATGTTTTTGGTCTTTTTTTTGTATAAAATTCAAAAATTAAGAAAGGGATAAAGAATAAAATAAATAGTTACTTATGTTTACGCTCCTCCTTATTATAATGTTAGGTTTCTTTCTGTATATTGGTTATGTTTATTGTTATCTATGTTTGAAACTTAATTGCATGTTTATTAAGAAATTTTAAATTATAAAAAAATAATAAAAAATCAAGAAAAAAAATTATTGTGTAAGTTTGTTTATTATCGTTAGCTTGTTTGTCTTTGGGACATTTTTTTTAGTTCGATTAATTTTTTTTAAAATATAAATTATTAATGAATTTCATTTTATTCCACGCCAAGATTTACAACGTTGATGTTGGTCTCCATCCTCAAGTGTTGTACTTATCATATGGGTACATGTATAGCTATGCTATTTTATATCCGGTGCAAATGTGGATTCATTTTCTAAATAAATCATTTTCTAAATAAAATATTTTCTCTTAAGATTCAAAAAAATTAAATTTATCTATCCATGCCAATAGGTATTTTCTAAAATATCATAGCAGCGATGTACGACGTTAATGTATGGTCTACCATCCTCAAGTGTTATAAGTTTCGTAAGAATTTACGTGTAGTCTTGCTACCTTACCTTCTGAGCTATGATGGATTCCTTTTCAAAAATTAATAATCTTTCTTAAAAAAAGATTCTTTCAAAATTTAAATTAACCAACAAACAAATTTTTTTCCTACAGAATGACGTAGTTTTGAGTTCCCTCTTGCACCACAGTAAATCTTTTTTTCTACAGAACGACGTAAATCTTTTTTTAAATACAAAAGCATCAGTAAATGATAATATAGTTTTTTTTTAGCAATAAGATATGAAGCTCTACAGATGAAATTTTATTGATGAGATGTGATTAGGTTTTTTCTTGGGTTTAGTGTATAGGTTAATGGGTCTTGGATTTATAAATTTTTGAGTTATAATTGAGGAAAGGCCCAAGTAGGTAGAGAGGAATTAATATATTGAATCGATTTTCATCAACCCATCCGAAAATCGATCCAATCCAATTAAAATTTTTGATTTTTTTTCGATTTTTGATTTTTGTTGTTTTCAGTTTATTTGGTTATCAATTTTTCGGTTCGGTCACCACGATCTAAATCGGCTTGGATTGGTTGATAAACACCCCTACCGGGCATGCCCCGTCTCTCCTCATTAATAATTCTACTAATTTCTACTGGTATCTAGTAAAATATATAATTTTTTAAAGATGAGTTATTCGCACAATTTACTTTTATTTTTTAAGAATGACGCATGTAATTCTTAATTTATGTTTCATTTAAATTTTAAATGCAAAATCTTGTGTATAATATATATCTGTTTAGAATTTTAAATATTTTTAAATTCTACCTGAATTAATTATATATCTTATTTGTACGTTTAAATACATTTTATTAAAGTTTTTCTTTTAATTCATATTTTTAAATTTCACCTAAATTCAAAAATGCTCATATGTCATGCAAGCGATACTTGCTATTTTGATCACAGGTGTAGCATAGGGTATTTTAATATTACAAGAAGATTGTTGCACAACCTCAAATAATATTTCAAATTTAGTATTCATGTTTCAGTTGAGTTGTTGATGCCATCTGATAACACATCCACTTCATAGTCATAAATAAGAGCATACACAAAACTGTCCAATTAAAATTGGGTTTATCATCTATCATTTAACATGATCAGAAAAATTTTCCTACACTCACAACATTTTGTGGGGCCCGCAGCAAAAAAAAAAACTCTGACACGCAAAACAAATCTTTATAACATTACACAATCACTTTTTCTACAACATAACTCTTATAAAACCCATTAAAATTTTTGTAATTGAAAAGGGTGACATTGTACGGACTTTATAGACTGCGTAAAACTACAAACATGACCTTTTTTTTGTGGTTTCCCAAGATATCCTCCGCCCGACAGCCGAAGACTAATCCTATCGAGACGGGAGATCACATTAAATAGATAAATTTCCTCCAACAAAGCCTTTTCCATACGCAGTTCACAACCCTGCGCCTAATCATATTTATACCCAAGAATAGAATATTATATAGACTTTTTTTTTTATATCTACTTTACCTATTATCACCAATATAATTAAATCAGAATTTCAATTGACCTTTATTTCTTTTCTCTCCTCTTGAGATTACGATCAAATGATGTTAGAGAAAAATAAATAAAACATACAATAAAAAAGATAGACATTATATTCTATCCTACCTATAATTTAAAAAGTAGAAAACATGATAACAACATAATTAAGAGTTTGATGTTTACCGCTCTCATTCTCCTGTTAGACTAATTTCAATTATATGAGACTTTGTCTATATTTCAAATGCCGCCCCATCAGCAATTTATGCAAAGTTTGTAAATAATAATAATAATAATAATAATAATAATAATATCAGCAGCAGAGGAGTAGAGCCACTTAATAGTCAGATGCGCCAATTAATACAACTGTGACAGCACTATCTTAGAAGTGACATTTTGAAACAAACAAGAACTTAATTAGAACCTTCATACATTTGCTATTATATGTAAACTTTTACTGCAGATGCCGTACTATATTAACCACTATCTCCACTATTTTACTAGCTATAACCACGTGCAACAAACATAAATACTGCAGATAAACATGCTTGATAGATATACACCTGTAAAATTTATGACAACTAAAATCAGGCCATTCATTGCACAAACTTCATCAGAAAATATTTGCCCGTCACTTTGCATAATTAGAAATCTCCGTAGCATTTGAAGCACATGATTGTATTCAGCACCTACAGGCTACTGCAAGCATGTATAGAAATGGGACCCGGTTAGACTACGAAAGAGTTAATCAAGAAAAGAAAATCAAAACAAAATAAATAAGAATGACAAAACTGACCATCAAGAAAAATAATGATTCAATTTCTTTGTGAAGCTCATTGAACAGATCTTGTCCAGGCAAAAGGGCTTAACAGATGAAGTGTCTAACTCTTAATCAAATCAAAGGAAGTTCCTCTGAAAGTTTCCAGAAGAAAACCTTGAAGATAAGCCCTCATGCATGCTTTCTGAATCCAATTTTACACTTTGCCTCCCAGCTGTCAGGTCCTTTTCACGGTCCCATGGCTTCCATGGATGTTGACCCACCCAATCTTCCTTCTCCGATTGTTGCTTGGACTTTTTCTTGGATTTGCTAGCAACCTCTTCTTGATGCTTTTGCACCAATGTTTTTGATCGTTTTGCTTTATTGTATTTGTCCACCAAATCTGCATCCGCACTAGTCCTTTTCTTTTCCTCTTCATTCGAAGCAAGTGCAGTAGCCTCATTGTATGCTTCCAAATAACTGCCATGTACAAATCATTGTTGCCATAAAGCCCTTGAACTCGTGGGGGTGGACTATACAGGTTGAAGGGAAGAAGAATTGATAAGCCAAAACATTCTAGAATGAAAGAGGATACATACTGCATCTTTGCTTTCTGGGCTCTGTCTGAAGGGGTGTCTGTCCAAACACTAGTATCACCTCTACCTTCCTTTGAGCCCCGGCTAAACTTGGTTGATTGCATAGTCACACCAGGCTGAAATGTATAAATTCATGAAATATGTGGGCATCATTTAGCAAAATAACAACATAGTATTATTTCGGATTCCCATCATGTAAATTGACTGCAATGTCTGCTACTCTGTACTAGTGTTAATGTTTTCCCACTTTTGGCGAATAAAATAAGGGACTGCGCATCAAACTCAAATGCAAAACAATGTGCAAAAAAAATTGTTGAGTCTCAAAAACCTTAACGGATAGGAAACGTTCAACTTTGTAATAAAAAGCTTACACAACTCAGGTATACTTGCATTAAGATTTTAGGACTACTAAACTGACACAGTGCAGAGCGCGGGACAAAACTAAAAAGATAACAAAAAAGAGAATCATTGTGTAAATGAGTTTTTTAAGCAAACATACTTTAGTAACATTTTGCATCATTGCAAGTAGCAATAGCATACATCTAGAAACCAAGTCTGTTTCCCGCACTCTTTTAACCAAAATATTTACAATAAAAAAAAATGACTCTGCCTAAATATAGCACTTGCGTACCTTTTACCCAAAAGCCAAACAAAATCAAATGATTGTCAGAACTTACTTTCCTCTCCGGAGGCAATGATGTCATCCATTCATCTCTTTTTGGTTCCTCTTTAACCTCTGTCTCTGCCAGAAGCACATCATCACCCTCCATGGATATGCCTGCCACAGATTTCCAAGCAATAAGATAACAAAGTTCACAAGTAATAGCACCCAATCCCCACCCTTCCCCTTTTAAGAAAGAAAAGTAGAATTGAAATTTATATTAGGGGAAAATGATGCCCTTTTAAGAGGGACATGTATGTTCGTGCCAGACCAATTTTCCAACATCAAATGGTCACGAGACAGTTACACAGGACCAGCAAGAAGCCAAACTGCATGGTAATAAAATCATCCCAAATTGCACAATTTAAGCACAGTATCACCAAATTATGAGGCATTAACACTTTGTGTTGGTTTATTGATATATAATAGTGAAGTACCTTCTTCCATAGGCTAGATCATCATAATTAAGAAGAAATTAGGAATATAAAAAGGCTTCTAATAAAAGTGTAAACATGATGTAAGACAATACGAGGTATGACTTGAAACATACAGCAAAATTCTCTATTTTAGTTTACACATTACCTCTAAATGTCCAAACCAAATATTGCTATTTTTTTTGGTGATCAAATACATTATTCTTTAGATAACAGAGAAATTGTAATGTGCTTTATGAATGTCATCAAAAGTAATTCCCACCATTAAGCCTCAAGGATAATATCTTCTAACACAATGCACACTTGCTCTTGCTTCATTTTCCTCCCACCCCCCCCCCCCCCCCCCCCCCGCAAAAAACAAAAAAAACAAAAAAAAGTGTCTTTTCATGTTTTATATGGAGGATGGGGGTAGGAGTTTCTTAACATAACATGGCCCTTTGGTTTTCCCATCCTTACTCCAATTTTTTCCCTTACCTGGCTACCTTCATAGCACTCATCGTTATATTAAGTATGTTATGCAGGAAAGTGATCGGAACAGACTTGACAGAAACCATCTATCTACATTGCAGAAGCTCACCTTGGGATCTTCTCCACAGGGCGGCCTCACGCATGGCTTTAAGTTCAGCCTGCAGTTACATGTGAAGATATTAGGACCCAAAAACTATTAATACAGCCAGTCAGCCAGAAAAGTTCAAGTTACCTTAAATTCCTCCTGTTCTTGCTTGAGTTTGATTTTCTCATCCATTTCTTTCCGCTACAGAAAGCACACAACATCATCTTGTTAATAAAATTTTCAAAAATATTGCATTGCACAAAATCCAGGAATAGAACAAAGTATCCAATCAATTATATGTCAAACACGAGAACAAAAAATCTTTGGGGAATAAAAAAACAGAGATGCAAAAACAAAACAGCATTCTAAATTGGAGAAATTTTTTAGGGAAAAGATAATGTAAAGGAAAAGATAAGAGAAATAAATTTATAAGCCCAACGTCCAGATGTATATAACTTCCAAGTTTCATGTAAAAAGCACTTATTCCCCTCACATCGTGGGCTTTGCTTTGCAAGATGTAATCTGCCACAGATGACTATTAGCAACATTACAAATGAATGGAAGTAACAACGTGGGTCAAGTGCAACAAATTGCCAAAACTGTTTTCAAATGATTTCAGCTACACATTACACAAAATTACTAATTAGTCAAGTTCCTTCAACCACATTTCTGCTTTGCATATGAATGTTCAAAACACTCAATGATTTGACAAATATAAGATCCTAAAATAAAAGAGCTCATCATAATCAATTTTACATGGAAATAAATATATTCCTTTCCTAGTGCTGGAATGGGATATGGATATACCAGAGGAAATTCGTTCACTCAAATCACAGGTAAGCACCTAAACTCAAATCAAAATCTATTTTAAAATTTAAATAAAATAGTTAAATAGCCAAACATCTAAAGCAGTCCAATTTTAATGAATTCTTTTCAAATCATTATCAGCCCATAAATTATTATTGCATACAGAAAGTCAAAAATATCAAATATCATTTGAGAAGTCACTGATCCCCGGTACACTCTTCTCTGACCAGCTCCCCAGTATCAGAAAGAAGCATTCGATTTTGTTGTACAAAGGGATAGTCCAAGAAGAATTTTTCAACGGGTTAGTCAGCAAGCTTTCTATGGAAGAAAATTTCAAGCCAGCTTGAGGGGAGTGTTGAAAGAGTCAAAAGTGATTTCAAATGCTAAAGTAATAGATAACAGGACTTTGGATAGGATAAATGTACATGTTTGTAAATAATGATAAAATGTAACTTCCAATTTTTTAAGGATGCAGATAATTACCTCCCTGATTCACAACATATCTCTTCTATAAGAGAGGGCTTTGCATTCTATTTTTCTGTATCGGTTAAAAATACAAATTACCTTAACTCTTTCAAGTGATAACAATCAACCGAAAAAATAAAAATCAAAGGTGTAGATAAAGCAATTAATTAACTCCATAACACAAAAAGAAAGACCATCAAGCAAATTAGAGGATCCCACAAACAGCACCTTTAACTTCAATAATAAACCATTCTCCTAGCAGGCTCACCTTTTCTGGATCTTGTAACTCTTTGAAAGCTTTATTTAGCTTAATAAATGCTTGGTTGGCTTGTGGATGAGAGCATTTATCTGGATGAACCAAAAGTGACATCTTCCAGTACCTAAGAGACATTAGACAAACAAATAATATTTAATCGTATGTAGTCATTTGATCCATGTAAGCAACCCCACCCGGTGGGATAAGGCCTAATTTTTTTGTTATTGTTGTAATAGAATACAGAATATTAAATCTTAGTGGCTTTTTCCTTTTCAGTTCCCTGTAGTTCTATTCATTCAAATTTAAAATATATTATTTCCCATAACGAAATTATGTTGAGTTCAGAACAAGTGTTGCCCATAGTTCTCCATAACATGATACTACAATGATTTGGATCTTGATTATTTCCACAAGAAGTTAGAAACTTCTCTAGGGCAATAGGCTAATGATCATGCGATGTGGATGACACAATTGAATCATTTTTCGAAAAATTCATTCTAAAACAAAATGAACCAGAAACTGTCTGGATTATCAATTGCGCACAATCCCGCTAAGGTAGCGGGTTGCGGACAATTGGCACTACAGGCCATGCCGCAATGCAACAGGTAAGTGTAGTGGCTGTTGCAGCCAAATCACAGCGCATCACGTCAGGAAACGATGTTGAATTCCAAGTTTGCCCTCATTTTGAATTTTTAACAGCTATTTTTCATGGGCTTTACAGTCTTTTAACTGGATTTTAATATGAAACCCTCAACCCACTCTGTTGCTCTCCACTCTCTCTGTCGCGCGTCTCTCGTCTCTGGCTCTCAGTGTACTCTCTCATCTCTTAACAGGCACCCATTCTGCTTTGTTTAACAACCTATTCTTTTCTTCTCTGTTTACTATTTTTATATTTTTTGGGTGAGTTCTTCTCTGTTTACTTTGTTAACAACCTTTCTTTTTTGTTCATAATCATATTTTGTTAACAAGCTTGTTCATAACAGAAGCTTTGATAATTGATGATATTATTGATTGGAAGCCCATTTCTGTCCCTTTTTTTTGTGTCAAATTCTATTTTGGAATTCAGAAACTTTAAGTTTAAAGTTTTTAATAGAGAATGATGGGCCTATAAAAAATAATCCAAGCCCAATTATATTTTAGAATTAGTATATATAGAAGTTTAGGGTGATATTTCTGTTATGCATGTATTCAGAATTGGTTAGTGGGGAAATGAGAGACCTCTAGGGAACTCTTGAGCCTAGGTATTTGGTTTGAGGGGGAGTTGAGGCTTTCCGGATTTATTTTCTGCAATTTATCCTTGTAAGGAGCTTGTCTCCATTTATATTTTCTGCCATTTCTTATTAATAATATTAGGTTCCATCATAGAATAATGGGGGCTGAAGCTTTCTCAAGCTTTAAGTGTCATATATCTAGATTCTATTATGCTATACTGCTACGGTGCTACCCACTATAACATTTTTTGGGGTCGGCTGCAATCCGCATTTGATAAGGAAAGAAACTATTATTCCTTTGGTCAATTAAAGAAGCTTATAAAGGAGAGCATACCTTTTCTTTATGTTATCACTGGACATATTATGGTTAACTCCCAGAACATCATAAGGGCTGTCAGCCTCAACTTCCATGATCCTAGTGACCTGAGAAATAAGCATGTGATGACTTGTACCTCCATATTCAATTATAAATAAATATCCAAAATTTAATTCTGTAATAAATAACCAAGCGACCTGAGAATTAAAGAATTCTTCCCCCATGATAAGAAGCTCTTTGGGGGAGAAAAAAGAAAAGAAAAGAGAAATTACAAAAAAGCATATGATCAACCATCCAAAAAAAGAGAGGAGAGATTCAACACAAAAATTATAAAGATTCCTGTCTTCAAAGAGCCAAACTAATACGACCCTCAATCCCCCAACGAATCCATGGCCACAGGAAACCAAACTGTTATCCCATAACAAAACAAGAACAGACTGACTATGAAAGATTAATCAAAATGCAGAAAATGTTAATAAATCATTGAATTCAGATAAAGGCATAAAATTTCATAAATTGATGAGAGATGCCACCACAATAAACTGGAAGGACAGAAAGTTCCCTTCAGCTTCAGCTGAAGGAAGCTACACAATGAAATGAGAGAGTAGAAAGCATATTGATAGGCCCAAGCAGAGGAGGTTAGCTGGAGCACCTTCATGGGCCAAGGACTTCATCAGTAGTTAGTGGGCTGGAGTATTCTGTTGAGCCCAAGTTATTAGCATCTAGTTAGTTAGTTAGTTAGTTAGTTGAGAAGGAAAGTGTAACAGATAACGTGGCTTGTAGCATGTAACGTGGCTTGTGTGAAAGCAACGTGGCTTACATTTAGTTTGTTAGTCGATTGATGTGGCAATGGTTCACTGATATAAACGAACCATTGTATGAAGTGGAACCATATCAGAATATATGAAATCTTGTTCTTGTTTCTTTTCTCTGTTTCTTCCTTGTTCTTTCTTGTTCTTCGATTGAACCACAAAGTTAGGGTCTGTGTCCCTTTCACTGGTGCTTTCATCGATTCTCAAGCATTCCACAATGCGGGTTCAAGATTTGGTGGAGGAATTTTGTGCTTTTCAGTTGCGTATCGATCGGAATTTGGAGGAATTGCAGGCTCGCTTCGAACAACGTTTCACTGAGCATCAGAATCAGTTCACCAGTTTCA
This sequence comes from Gastrolobium villosum, assembly GCA_032173675.1. Taxonomy (NCBI): domain Eukaryota; kingdom Viridiplantae; phylum Streptophyta; class Magnoliopsida; order Fabales; family Fabaceae; genus Gastrolobium; species Gastrolobium villosum. The sequence goes on along the minus strand of JAVKPL010001865.1, from coordinate 6,386 downwards.
ATACTCAACTGCAACAAATACATGCAGTGATTGTGGGTAATGATAATGGTCATGGTGATACTGGTCTGGTCCGTGGTGCGCATTCGTCCAATCATACAGAGACGATGGGTGTTCCACATAACCGTTTCGATCCAAACGATCCACGAGTGTTAATGAAGTCAATTCGTATGGAGCTTCCAGTTTTTAATGGTACAGATCCAAATAGTTGGATTTTTCGTACTGAGCTGTATTTTGGGTTACAACAGGTACCTGAAAATCTCAAGGTCAGATTGGCGGGAATGAAAATGGAGGGTTTGGCAGGACCCTGGTTCCCATGGGGGTTCTATTCAGTCTTGGGAGGAATTGAAATTGGTTGTTCGACACCGATTTGGAGGGATAGCATACCAAGATCTGAGGGGTGTACTCTCCAAGTTGACACAGGATGGTCCACTCAGTGATTATATCAGGAACTTTGAAGCCTTGATTAATCAGGTCACCGATTTCTCTGATGAGGTACTGATGTGCTTTTTTGTTTCTTGCAATTGGCTATCACATATGATGCACATTTTGTGGAGTTACGTTCCTCCTTTCACATTATCCAATACCAAAAGAATTTTCGCTGAGAATTCTTATACAGTGGAGCAACCCCAAGCTCAACCTCTCAATACAATTGTTCAGCCTCCAAAACCAGTTGTTCCCTCTTTACCTTCTACTGTACCTTACAGGAAATTGTCTCATCAAGAGTTGCAGAAAAAGAGAGACACGGGAATTTGCTATACCTGTGATGAAAAGTGGAACTCTCGACATAGATGTAAGGGAAAATTGTTTTTGATGATTGGTGATTCTGAGGAGATTCCCTTGCATGGTGATGAGCAGATTGTATGGCAGCCACCATTGTCCATCGAGGAGCCTCCAATAGTTCATGCAGCTGCTTTACATTCATTAGAAGGTGATAGCAATCCAAGGGCCGTACAGTTCAAGGTGGAATTTAAGGGAAGGTTAGTGTCTATTCTTGTAGATTCGGGTAGTTCTCATAATTTCATTCAAAAGCATTTGGTGGATATGGTTGGACTGTCCACTGTCAGGGTTCCCAAAATGAGAGTATTTTTGGGGAATGGAGAATTTCTGATTTGTGATAGGAAATGTTTGGGAGTACCACTGAACATTCAAGGATTCACTTTCTCAGTGGATTTATGGGTGATTGAATTAAACAGTTTGGGCATTATTCTGGGAATCACTTGGTTGAGTGAATTGGGAAGAGTATTACATGATTATGTTGATATGTCCATGGAATTCATGTCCCAGACTGGCAGGGTCGTTTTACAAGGTGAAAAGTTTGACAAAGCAGTGGTAGTTAATGATCACAGCTGCTTCCATTTGGATGGCAATCTGGTTCAGGATGAGGTACCAGAATTGCTGGAAATGAAATCCAAGGTTCCAGTAGCTATATGGGATCTTCTGCTACAATTCAAGTCAGTATTCCAGTTGCCAAAAGGGCTACCACCTCCTAGAAATTATGATCATGCCATCCATTTAACTGAAGGAGCCAAACCAGTGAACGTCAAACCATAAAGATTAGATCATCACCAAAAGGAAGAGATTGAAAAACAGGTTTCTGATTTGTTGGCTTTGGGATTTATTAAGGAAAGTAGGAGTCCATTTTCCTCACCTGTGTTACTGGTGAAGAAACATGATAACACTTGGAGGATGTGTATAGATTATAGGGCTCTAAATAGCATCACAATCAGGGACCGCTTCCCAATTCCCACCATTGATGAGCTGTTAGATGAACTTAAGGGAGCAAAAAAAAAAATCCAAGCTTGACTTGAGGAGTGGCTACCATCAAATTCTTTTGGTACCTGAAGATACTCCCAAAACTGCTTTCCGAACTCATGAGGGGCACTATGAGTTTTTAGTTATGCCTTTTGGCTTGATTAATGCCCCTTCCACTTTCCAAGCTGCCATGAACAACATGTTTAAACCTTTCCTTCGAAAATTCATTATAATTTTTTTTGATGACATCCTAATATACAGTGAGTTCATGGGAGATCATTATCAGCATCTTACTGTTGCCTTGAGCTGTTTGCAGGATAACCAATTTAAACTCAAGCTTAGTAAGTGTAGCTTTGCCTTGCTTGAAATTGACTACCTTGGTCATTTGGTTTCTGGAGGGGGAGTCAAAGTGGACCCAAAGAAAATTTCTGCTATACTACATTGGCCACAACCGAAAGGTGTTAAACAATTGAGGGGATTTATTGGACACACTGGATATTATAGAAGGTTTGTTAGGCGGTATGCTTCCATAGCTGCTCCCTTGACTGATTTGCTGAAGGATAACTCTTTTGTTTGGAGAGATGCAGCTGAGCAAGCTTTTGTGAAGCTGAAATAGGCTGTCTTCCACACCAATCCTAGTTTGGCCTGATTTTTCTAAACCTTTCATTGTGAAAACTGATGCTTCTTCTGTTGCTATAGGTGCAGTGCTTCAACAAAACAGCCATCTGATTGCTTATTTCAGCAAGAAATTGGGCCCTAGAATGAGGGTTGCATCCACTTATGTGAGAGAATTGTTTGCAACAGTCACAGAGGCAGTCAAGAAGTGGAGACATTATTTGTTGGGGTCTAAATTCATTATCCGCATAGATCATAGAAGTTTAAAGGAGTTGCTATCTCAAACTATCCAAACTGTTGAACAGCAAAAGTATGCATGCAAACTAATAGGGTATGACTTCTCGATTGAATATAAACCAGGTTCAGCAAACATAGTAGCTGATTCATTATCCAGGTGTTATGAGGAGGAGCAATCTGGTATACTCTTATCCTTAATTTCTGAGTCTAAGTTTCATTTGCTTGAAGAGATTAAGGCTGAGAATCAATTGGACTCTGAGTTGCTTAATATTCGTTCCAAATTACATGGAAATGAATTAACTGGCACTGAGGTGGTTGACAGGGATGGCATTCTATATCATAGGAATCGATTCCTATTGGGAACTAACTCTGATTTAAGAAGGAAAGTCATTCAGGAGGAACATTCTACTCCATTGGGTGGGCATGCAGGGATTACCCGAACCCTTCTGAGGCTGTCTGCTTCTTTCCATTGGTCTGGAATAAGGAAGGATGTCACTGAGTATGTGAAGCAATGTGCTACTTGTCAAGTGATTAAAACAGCCACTCCTCCACCTAATGGGCTTTTACAACCTTTGCCTATACCTGAGGGGGTCTTTGAAGATCTATGTATGGATTTCATAACTGGGTTGCCACTATCTAAAGGATATACTGTCATCCTAGTAGTTGTCGACCGATTAACAAAATATGCTCATTTTGGAGCACTGGCCCATCCTTATACAGCAGCAAAAGTGGTTGTTTTGTTTTGTGATATGGTTGTCAAGCTGCATGGGTTCCCTAGGACCATAGTGTCGGATCGAGACTCCATCTTCCTAAGTAAATTCTGGTCCCATATGTTTAAGTGCAGCGGAACCACCTTGCGCACAAGTACAGCCTACCATCCCCCAATCTGATGGGCAACCAGAGGTAACTATTCGCTACTTGGAACAATACATACGAGCATTTTGTCATGATGAGAACCATAAGTGGGCTGAATACTTGGGATGGGCAGAATACCATTACAATACAGCTCATCATTCTTCCATTGGCATGACCCCATTTCAAGCCTTGTATGGCAAAGTTCCTCTGATGATTCCTCCTTACTCCAAGGGGTCTGTCCGAGTAGAAGCAGTAGATGTCACATTGACTCATAGAGATGCACTCTTGAGACAACTGAAGGATCACTTAAAAAGCTCCCAGAACAAAATGAAACTTCAAGCTGACAAACATAGGAAAGATGCTTCTTTTTTTGTTGGTGACATGGTATTAGTGAAGCTTCAACCTTATAGGCAACTCACAGTGGCCAATAGGAAGAATCAGAAGCTAGCCAAGTGATATTTTGGCCCTTTTCCTATCTCTCGAATATTGAGTCATGTAGCATATCAGGTTGAACTTCCAGCAGGCTGTCGAATTCATCCTTCTTTTCACATCTCTGTGCTCAAACTATATCGTGGAGATGCCACTGCTATTGCTTTGTCCCTGCCCGAAGAGAGTCGAGAAAACCAACCTGTCCAATCCCCTTTAACAGCTTTAATGTCTCGAACCATTTCAGACTCACATGGAACTCAAAGACAATGGTTGATCCAGTGGTCAAATTCCCTTCCAGAGGATGCTACATGGGAGAATGAACTTGACTTGCAGTTGCACTACCCAGAATTTTGCTTACCGCATATGAACATTGAGGACAAGGTTCTCTTTGAAGGAGAGGGCATTGATAGGCCCAAGCAGAGGAGGTTAGCTGGAGCACCTTCATGGGCCAATGACTTCATCAGTAGTTAGTGGGCTGGAGTATTCTGTTGAGCCCAAGTTATTAGCATCTAGTTAGTTAGTTAGTTGAGAAGGGAAGTGTAACAAATAACGTGGCTTGTAGCATGTAACGTGGCTTGTGTGAAAGCAACGTGGCTTACATTTAGTTTGTTAGTCGATTGATGTGGCAATGGTTCACTGATATAAACAAACCATTGTATGAAGTGGAACCATATCAGAATATATGAAGAAATCTTGTTCTTGTTTCTTTTCTCTGTTTCTTCCTTGTTCTTTCTTGTTCTTCGATTGAACCACAAAGTTAGGATCCGCGTCCCTTTCACATATGCCACCAAATTTTAAGTTCTTTCTCATGATCCCCAAAAAAAATCTGATCTTATAATAGGAATACCAAATACCAGACACCAATCATTAAATCTGAGGCTTTTATTTTAATACTTGAAGGAAGAACAAAAATTTGATCATAATCAATGACTACTGGGATTAAATACCTCTTCAAAACGCTCAGCTTCATTAGCTGATTCAGCTTCAGAAACCATAGCAGGTGGTGGAGGTCCTACAAATAGTTCAGTATCGTCGTCCAATTCCGCTTCTCTAAAGACATTAGTTTGAAAAAAATCATGCAGTATCATCTTATGTGAATTGACTAAATTAAGTTTGCAAATATAATCAATAAAAACGTAAATGAGTACGTACCTGAGCTCAGTTTGTGCCTCCGTTAATTTAGCAGCAGCAGCGAGTAATTCAGCTGATGGCATTGCAGGGCCAATCATCCTGCAGAACAAAGTAAGCAATAATTAGGAAAAATAACAAAAGAAATGTGAACAGAAATACAAAAAGAATTATCACCTTCTTGTAGGACCAACGGACAGATCCTCTGGTGCTGCCGTTATATGATCATTAACCATCTGTTCACTTCCCATATCTATTGGAACTGAACATGATTCAGGCACTGCTGCAGAAGCATCAGCTTGCTCCTTCATGGGATACATATAAGAGTGGATTATAGGGCCAACAACATCCAAAGTAGGGCGAGCTTTAGAGGGAAGTAAGAAAACACTATCTCCATTTTCCTTAAGATTTAAGGAAAGGAACAGCTTCTTCAGATGCTTCACTAGAGATCTTTCTGATATACCCTTTATGTCAACAGCTTGTCCATCATCAATCATTTGCAAGAGCTACAACAGCAACAAGACTAAAAAGAATTAAACGTATATACGCATTTTCCTTACATAAGTCAGCATGCGAAAATTCATTTTCTTAGAATCTCAAGTGAGCCCAACTCCCCGAGTCTAATTGCTTCATAAAAAATAAAAGTTTTTGCAGAAGCATTGAAAACAATTTGCAAGTTCAGCTTCAAACAAAACATTTATATTTCTAGAGAACTCAAACAACTTAACTTGAAACCTAGAGAAGTCATGGCTCTCAGTAACACTTAACAATGCCTATGAACATTTCATCATCTGAACAATTTAAACAGTGTCACTACAAACACCAAACAAACACTAACAATCAAAATTGCCACACTAAGCAATTAAGAAAATAATAATTAAAAAAGATATAGATATTTATACCAGCTTCAAATCATTGCCAACATTGGGAAACTCCTTCATAATTTCATGCACCACAGTTTCAGGCTCAACCCGAAGTCTATTTTCCTCCTCCGAAGAGTCAGACACATCAGAATCGTGGACTCTCTTCTTCTTTTTCCTCAATTTCCTCTCTCTGTCTCTCTTCTTCCTCCTTCTCTCTTCCTTCTCCCTTTCTCGCTTGGAGCCTCCCTCGTTCCTTCTGCGCCGATCCTTTTCGCGCCGCCGCCGCCGCCTCGAAGAGGGGTCGGAGTCGGTGTCGGAGGCGGAGGACGGAGAGGATGAAGAAGTGGATGCGTCTTGCAGATGACGCTGCTTCCTTCTTCTGTCACCCATTTTCGGAAGCTACGAACGTGATTCTCCCATTCACGCACCAAATATTTGCATATCAAGGAACACGATTCAATTCGACCCAATCAAATTTATTATTTATTTATCAAATATAAATCTTTT